>VZTN01034708.1:765-68770 GCA_013400515.1 Erpornis zantholeuca | reverse complement strand
GAACTGGCGTGGGGGTGTGATGGCACAGTGAAATTTTAACTAACAGCAGAGTCTGTACCAGCCTGAGTGATAAGTGTGAATGTGAAGCACATTTCTGGTGGCTGCAACACTGAATTTTCAGGTGGAATTAAACAGGTTGACTTTGATATGTAGTGCACCACAGACTTTAATTTCTTACTGCCTGATAGAAGCTGATCCTTTAATGCCTTGTCTGTCCAGGTGTGACCAATGTGGGCTGAGNGCTGGTCCTTTTCTCATCTTGAGAAACTGATTCACCTGAAGAAGGTGAAAAACACCAAGTCAGGATGGAAAATAATCACTAAGGGTATTTTGATCTCCAGGAGGTTTTTAGTGCTAAGATTTCATGTGGATTTAAGGAGAGGCTAGGCAAATTCATAACAGAGAAATCCTTTAGTATCAGCAAAAAGTGCCTGACCACAAATTGGTGGAGGAGTATTTTAATGAAACATCAATACACACCTTAAGATTTTAGGATCTTTGTCTACTGTCAAAGCAAACTATTTGGAATAAGTGACCTTTCTTTGGCACACTGCCATCAAGACTTCAGCCTGCTTGTTTTGTAGGTTTTATTAAAAATAGAGTGGTCTTTTAACCAGAAATTTTACTTTGGAAAAAAAAAAAACAAAACTACTCCCTAACTGAGTCTATATTGATTCTGTCTGTGTGCTTCTTTTATTTCAGCTTATTCCCTGATAATCATGTTTTTATTTATTCCTTGTAGCTAGCATGTTGGTCATTTCCCAAAGTGATCATTTTCAGTTGTCTCCAAATGCCTATAGATCAAACATGAATTTTGCTACTGTCCTTAAACTTTCCCCCAGCATAATAAATACGAGAGTCATTGTAATCTTGTTTTCTTTCAGTGTCAAAATACAAAAAGGCTGAAACCAATTTGGGATTTTTTTATTTTTAATGGGGTGAGCTTCCTTGTGGGGGTTTGCCCACAAAAATTGAGAAAAATAAGTGTATAAATTTCCACTCAGTTCACATCTCTTGGGTACCTAATCAATGCTGGGCCATGCAGGAAAATCAGAATGAGTTATACATAGATGTTAAAGATGTCTCTGAGGTTGTCATGTTCTATACATATTTTTAGCCAGTCCCTTTGCTTTTTTAAGGCTTTCTGGTGGGCATTATCCAGAAACCTAAACATAAAAGCAAATTTAAAAGGTTGTTCCCCTCCCCCAGAACCCCAGTTTGCTGAACAGGCTCATTCCTGCTCTCAAGGAAAGTCAGCATGGAATGCTTAAGTGGCAGCTTAATGATGATAAAAAATGGACTTTCAAAGCAGGGGATTTTTAGCTAAACCACAGCATTTGCACTCAGTTTTATTCCATTTTGGGATGTCCTTCCCCTGCCTTCTTTCTGTCTTTGTGACTGGAAGGCTCTGCAGGGAGCTTTGTTCCCTCTCTCCCCCAAGTCTGGCCCTGAGCATCAATCTCCTGTGGGTGAGGTGCCTGCCTTTGGCTCTGGTAAAATTAAAAATAGGCTTCTTGTCTGGAGAATTCAGAGGTTTTGATAAGTTAAGGAATCTCTGAAAGTTTCCAGCCCCATTGACAGGTGAGAAGAGGCACTGTGGTTTGGCTCTCTTGTGACAAAATGCTGCAGTGATGGAAAGTTTTATCACATAAATAATGCATCAGTTTATCTCAATTATTTACTTTATCATTGCCTGTGTGCTTAAGGGGTTATAATTTATACATATATTTCAAATAAAGTCTTGGAAAACAGCCATGAAGCTTCAGCATGAGCAGTAGGGGTGGGTTTGCATCAGAAGCTACAATTTATATCTCAAGGTAATTTATATCTCATAATGTGGCTTAATGACCTTGCATGGCCTTTCTCTTTCTGAAGTGCAGAGAATAGCAGAATCTGAACATTTTATCCAAAAATGATATTAAAAAAATTTTGGCTTTAGTTATGAGCAAAGCAACCTCCATTAGAAGGGAAAGTGTGGCACTGAACACTATATATGGAATAATTTGGTTTTTTCCCCCAACACTTTCTCAGCTTTGAATAAGAGGCAACTGCATGACCCAGAAGAAAATTAGACAACTTTAAATTTGAAAACAGGGAAGTCTTGAACTTCATATTATTATATTATCATTTCAAATTGTTATTAGTTTTGAAAATTTTTTTTTATCTTCTTTGGGAAGTCTGCAAGTTTGCATGGAGCTTAGTTTAGACTTCTTTCTTATAGTTACTCGAGCAAAGTAAAGGCAAATTAAAAATCAAGCCTGACATTCTAAATCTAGATTTTTGCAGCACACATAGTTTTATTTTCCATTCAATAGAACAACATAAATTAGAGTTTCAGAAAAATCTGCTTATTTTTCTTCAAATGTCAAGAAAAAAATGTAAAAGAATGTCACCAAACTTCACAAATTTGTGTTTTACTTCGGTAGAGTCTCCTACACAAAGACCACAGCACAGATCAGGAAGGTAATAAAAAGTAATTTACTGTATGGCCCAAGTTGCCCTTCTCTGAGGAATTAAAATATTCTCCAACTTTCCCCATCTATTTATGTGATGCCATTTTAATTGCATGTCAGTGCCTTGGAAAAGGGTGGGTGACAAACTGCACCCACAGGAATGTTTGGCACATAATTTTGGGGTTTTTTTTTTGGACTTTCAATTTGATGCAGCTCACTTGAGGCAATAAACATGACACCTCTAGAAAAGGAGTGTATTACAGTCAACTCCATGTCATGATTATTAATCCCCAATCAATCCTGGGACTTTCTGTGACAAACTAAATTAAAGAATAAATAAAATTTTCTTTAAAAAGTGCCAAGCATTTGTTCTCCCCACTCTTGTCCCACACAGGCCAAATATTAAAAGAGTACAGTGAACTTTCAGGTGCTAAATAATCTGGCAAAGATTTTACAGGTAAAATGGTGATTGTTGGATCTTTTATGAGAATGAAATACAAAAGAGAATGTTTATTTAAGGCATTTTCTTTAAGGAAGGGAGAGTGAAATGTTATGACTGAACAGGTAGGATTATCTTGAGAACAGAGTGGTTGGATAGTTACAGTAAAAGATAAATAATCCAAGATTTGTCTTTTGGTTTGTCCTCATGATTCATTATACTTTCAGGTATATAAAATTTGGCCACTGTTGTCCTTTCATGTATCTGGGGTGTTTTCTTTAATGAGTACCTGTAATTTTAGGCCTTTTTTCTGTTAGGAAAAAGAATTGATTTGTTCATGGAAAAAGATGTAGGAAAAATCCCTTTCTGGTCATCTAGCACTTCTGATTTCATCTGTTGAATAATTTAAAAAAAACACTGATTATGAATGTGTTTTTTTAAAAAAAAAGTGTATTTTTTTTTTCTAGCTCTCCTATACATTTCAAAATTTTAAACAGTGTTCAGGAAGATAAAATATCACCAACACTGCTGATTCAATGCAATGAAGTAATATTTTACACTACTTGATATAAACATCCAAATGTTTGGTTGCTGATCTGTATCTGACTCTTTTTGATGGTTGATCTTCATTTTTGCACCTCTCCTTAGAGGGAAGAGCAAGACAGGGAACTTTCCCTTCTGGAATGAGTGAAGCTCAAATCAATCAATGACCTCCTGCCTTTATAGGCAGAAATTTTGGGTTGTGCACTCCTTAGGCTCCATTCAAGCTCTGGATCTGCCAATAAGATTTTAAACTTGCTCATCTCACCAGTGCCAGTGCACAGCTACCCCAGCATTTGCTGTTTTCCCTGATGAGGCAAAACAACTGGGATTTATCAGAATTTACCTTGTCAGCTCTGAAGTACAATAAAAACAGAAGAAATCAAACTCTCTACTTCCTGCTGAGGGTGGGTCAAAGCACTCTTTTATTTTTCTCCACAAAGAGTGATCTCAGAAGAGGTGATTGACTTTTCTGAATCAATTTTTAGATATCTGCTCAACCCTCACTCTGAGAAGCAAGCTTTAGACAGATTCTTTTTTATTATTCTTGTACAGAAATATGCTGAAATGAAAATCTTTCAGTTGGAATACAAGGGTCCTGTACTGATCCACGACTTCATTCTGGCTTGCCAAAAAAAATCCTACCAAAATATGAGATGTAAAGGTTAATATGGGAGTTTCAAACTATTCTGGGTATAGTCACCTGCTGAGGGAGCCCTGGGTTAACATGTTGCATTGGATTTTCTTTCCAAAATCATACAACTTTGTGCTTTGGGTAAAGAAATGCAGCCAGGTTGGGATTGACAAAGGTTAAGGAATATTTCCCATTTCTATATTTTGTCTGTAAAAGGAATCCTATCTGGGAGAGATCTGCTGTTTCTTCAGGGTTGTGCTGCTAGTTTAATGTTGTTGACTCACAGCCACGTTATTGACAATAAACTAATTACATTCCAAAGTGAGGATTTGCTAGAAGATATTTTCTAGGTCTTGAAAGCAGCACTGTCAGGAAGGATGATCTGGAAAAGAAAATTGTCTTTCTCCAGCTTCACTGGTGGGAGTTTCTGAGGGCTGAGCTGTTCAGGGCAAAGAAGACAAAGCAGAAATTGAGCTGTCATTTCCCACTACTGCAGTGGGAGAGATGACCCAAGTCCCCCTACAGAGAGGATTTTGTTTCACTCTTACCCTTGGCAAGGTTGATGACTGAAAGTCAAGCTTGATTTCTAGGTGGGGAGTCAGTACACTCCAGGGACATGTGCTCTGGAATTAAGTGCACAAGACAAATGAGGCTGAAGGAGAGGGAAGGAAGGAGAAGACAGAAACTCTTGTTGGAATGCCAGCCCCTCTGGGTCTCAGCTCTGCAGGCCCAGAGACAACTCAGAACATGGGGATTGAATTAAAATCACTGAAGAAGCTGAGTCACACAAATAGGAAATAGAAGTATAAACTTTAGTTTTCAGTAGAAATATATTTTAAGTGCCTTAAACACTGAGAAACTGTGTTAGTTGAGTTAAAAAACCTAGTTTTGTAGTATAGTAATTCTGCCTTTCACAGAGTACCCTGTCTTAAACAAAAGTATAAGCATTGTTACATTACTGGTATTTTTTGATAAGTTGTGTCCCTAAACAAAAAAAACAGATAGAGATCATACATGTAAAATCTATGTAGGGTTTGTGTAAGAGTTACAACTATTTTAGTAAAAGAGAATTGAGTTTGATACTCTAAGAAGTAGAGTTAGAATTGTGTTCTACATTGATTGATTAATTGATGAATATAATCCTGTGTGTCAATTAGTTAGGGTAGAAGAAGAATAANAATAGAAGTATAAACTTTAGTTTTCAGTAGAAATATATTTTAAGTGCCTTAAACACTGAGAAACTGTGTTAGTTGAGTTAAAAAACCTAGTTTTGTAGTATAGTAATTCTGCCTTTCACAGAGTACCCTGTCTTAAACAAAAGTATAAGCATTGTTACATTACTGGTATTTTTTGATAAGTTGTGTCCCTAAACAAAAAAAACAGATAGAGATCATACATGTAAAATCTATGTAGGGTTTGTGTAAGAGTTACAACTATTTTAGTAAAAGAGAATTGAGTTTGATACTCTAAGAAGTAGAGTTAGAATTGTGTTCTACATTGATTGGTTAATTGATGAATATAATCCTGTGTGTCAATTAGTTAGGGTAGAAGAAGAATAAGAATATTGCTGTGATGGAACTTTGCTGCTAAGGCTGCTTTGCTGATTTTGCTTGCACTCTTTGCCCTCAGACTTTGCCTTCAGATGAGATAAACAACTTAAAGAGCAAAGCAGCCTCCTCTCTCTCTTGATGATGGAAATCCCCATCACCTACCTGACATTGTCACCCACTTTTGTCTCCCACTTTTGTTGCTGGTTCCTTCTCTTGCTGTGCTTTGCTAAGTAGGTATCATTGTAAATACAAAAACAACAACAGCAGCAAGAAAACAAAACTCCATCCAAGACCCAAACCAAACAAAAAAATGACCCCTTCCCTCCCCACGATGTGGTGAAGGTTTTGGTGCTTGTGGCTCTGCTGGGTTCTCAAGTGAAGGAAAACAAACCCAGTGATCCTTAACAGTGAGGATGGTGCTTTGATGGTTGCTTTTGGAAATTAAAAGTATGGCCTGAGTTTTCTCCAGCTGCTGCTAGATATTAAGCTGTCAGCCTTCCAGTGCTCATTCAGCACAGGTTTTCAGTGAGGCACAGAATGTCACAGCTAAGTGGTGATTGATCCATAACACCACACATGCCTGCACCACACACAGCAAATGAGGAGGGTCTCAATCTGACCTTCCTTACATTGATTTTACAAGGCTATTGCCTCCTGTGGGGGCAATTCTCGTTAATGTGGTGAGCTCAGAATCAGATCAGACACTTCTGCTTAGGGGATAATGATGGCATTTTGGCAACTCTTTTTTCCCTTTTTTTTTAATGTCTGTTTTTTAATAGAAACAGGAAATTAACACTTCTATCTTCCTTAATCCCCTTTAGGTTTAATTCAGTCTCCCTAGGTAAATCTACTTTATTAGAGGTGAGTATAATACAATTCCTGCAGGTCAGTGTTTGTTTATTTGTTTCTTGCCTTGTGGAACCTTTAGGGCAAAGATTCCCTCAGCAGCTCGCTCAGATATGCCATAAATCTTGACTGATTAAATTCATGTACTTGCTCAGATTTTCCTCTTGAGTCTAGGACTCAAATGCATGCCAGAATAATCTTCTGATTATACCAAAAACTAGTCCTAGTTACTCTGCCAGGAAAGCAACTTTTAGAGATGATTCCTGTTCTAAAGAGTTCATGTCCTGATTCTGACTTGTGCACGGGCATTGATCACTATAACTCCAGGGGAAAAGTGATCCAATAGTGCATTCTGTGGGCACAGAGCCTGAGAAGAGTCTGGGGAAAGTCTGATTTAGGAGAATTTTATAATTTGAATTTGGATGCAAAAAGTAGGGGAGAAAAATTCAGTAGTTCTTAATGAGTGAGGAAGCTGTGGGAGTCAAACCTTATCTGCCCAAGTGTATTCCTGTGGAAAAACAGTTCAGAGATAAACAGAGCCAATTTTTATGACTGACTGTATGGAATTTTATCTTGATCTCGCCAGCCCTCTGCATGCCCTGCATTGGGAGTTCCACACAATCCTCAATTTTCTTTCCCCATGCCAATGCTGCCAGGGAATAGCAGATTTATTACCCTTGCCCTGTGCAGGTCTTCAAACAATTTTCCCCTCCCTGTGTGAATCCTCTTTTGTATTGTTTTATTCCATAAAGGCTTTTACTTAACAGCAGAAAAGGGCTGTGTAATCTCCCCTCTCTCCAGCACACATAAATTGGTTTTTGTTCTGTTAATTTTTATAACAAATCCATTCTTGGCACACCAGCTTGTAAATTGATACCAGCAATGTCTTTGGGAACAAAATCAAGGAGGTATAAATTTCTGCTAAATATTCTACCTAATCCTGCAGCCAGGGTGATTTTTTTTTCCTATCATTAGAAAACATCTCTCTGATCTTCAGAATGATCAAAACTGTTGCTGTCTAAATACTTTCCTAATTTAATCATACTCTTTGGGGAAGGTAGGATTTTTGTTTTTTTCTTTCAATTTTATTCTACTCAACAATTTCTTTAAATTCTGTGAGCGATAAATTGAGTTGTGAGAACTGTAGCCTTCAGCTAATATGTGAATGATGCTATCAGATTGGACTGAACTGCTTATTTCATTGTCTAGATAAATATTTGGCTGGCATTGAGACCTCATATGAAGGACAGTACACAAAATGCTGTCTTCTTAGTCCCTGTGAATGCATTTGTTTCTGTTAATACAAACTGGTGACAAAATTGCTGCAACTCTGTTGTTTTAACAGAAGACAACCAGGACTTTTGTAATCAAGACCATGAAAAGCAGATATGTCTAAAACCTGGGGGATTTTGAGTCTGGTGACTGGAATATCTCTGATAAGCAATGGGTGATAATTTATTGATGGTGAAGTGTCTTGATGGATTTGACAAAAATATAAAAATATAACCTCTGGATTACTTTTTGTGGTGTGGATTTTTTTTTTGTTTGGTTTGGGTTTCTTTTCATGTTGTTTAGGTTGTTTTTTGGGGTTTTTTTTTTTTTTGAGAATGACTGTTATTTTTTTATAGCTGTAAAATAACCCCTGTGGAGTCTGTGGGACAAAAAGCTACTTTTGGTCTGCTCATGCACTTCCACAGGATGTGCTTAGCCCCACAGTAACTCTAAGGGAGGACTGCACAACTTTGCATTTATTAAGCATTATTAGAAATCTTCCATGGACTATGAAGGAGCCAGGATTTCATACAAAATTTTAACAAAAGTTATAAAACACTCAAATTTTGCCCTAAGATAAAGAGATCTCTCTTCAATGATGTAAAAACTTCATTAACACAAAATTAAGGTAAAAACTTCCTTCTTCCAGTCCTTCAGCTTGAGGAAAGTTCAATGACCTGGCAAGTGTGCAGCCTTGGTCTCCAGCTGAGTACAGTTTTGATTAAATTGATTGTGTGAGGTACATTTGCATTGCATGAGTGAGAGATTGGGAGGGGGAAGGGTTAATTCGTTGTGTAGAGGTTTATTCATTGTTTGAGGTGACCAGGCTGGCAGGTGATGGAGGCCTCTTGGAGAGTGATCCAAAGGTTTGTGAGTACCCTGAGAGCACATTTTACTGCAGCATTCTCTTGGGTGGGAGTGTTCAGATGGCACTGGGCTGGTTTGGAGGATCAGGGGTGTCTGTGTTTGGAATGGGCAACAGAAAATGTTAAGGGATAACATTGCCTTAGTTGTGATGTTAAAGACCTTTTGTAAAGTCAGGGTAAGACTAAATAGTCATTGATTGCTGTGGTTTCAGATAATCACAAGTATGGGATCATATATTCACTGGGACATTGCTCAGAGCCACTCTGCACTTTGATCTGGGACAGCTGGATCAAACTCAATCAGCTGTGAATGTCAGTCTTATCCAAGGGCAAAATAACCAAGACCTCTGGCTGAATTTATTCATCTTTCCTTTATTTAGTTGCAATTTCTAGCAGCCTTGCAGTCAGACTATTCAATATAAGTGAAGAACATTTCTTATTTCCCCCTTCCTATTGCAATTGTGCAATTTAAAAACAGAGACTATGGCCGTGCACTGAGAGGCAGTAGTAGGAGAAAGAAATTCTCAGATACACCCTGCATTTGAGAGTGTGGCTCTTTGAATACATGGCCATTCCTGTAGCTGTAAGTGTGAGGGGAAAACACTTTGTCCCCCACCATCAGTTGTACACCTCACACAAAATGTTCAGTTTCAGTCATTTTTCAGTAGGAGTGGACTCTTAACAGGCAGAATTGCTTTCACCTGGAAAGGCTCCTTGCTGTCTGAAAAAGCTTGTTTCCTATAAAAGGACTTAAAGCTGCTGTTTCCAGGCAAACCAAGCAAAGCTCCACAAGGAACTCATCTGTGTGTTAAGGAGCTCAATTTCAGACATCCCTCTTCTAAAGGCTTCTGCTCCTCAGAGCCCTGTGAACAGCAAGAGAAAGGGCTCTGCTCTCCCTGTGGCCCAGAGCCAGGCTGGTTAGGGGGCACTGGAGCAGAGACCCACAGACAGCATCCCACTGGGTCCTGAGCATTGACTTAGGGTTTGCCAGAGGGTACCTGGTGGTTGTGTTGTGGTGGACTGCTCTCCTGTGGTTCAGAAAAGGTGAAGAAGACTGCCTGCTCTCTTCTTCATAGCCTTTTCTGCAGCTTTTTGGTTATCCAAACTTGCAGGGCTCTGTGGGGATGGATGAGCAGTCTCCAGTGATGAGAGGGATGAAGGAATCTGGTTGTGGCCATTCTGAACAAGGCAGAAATAGCAGATCTTGGCAGACTAGGATAAAGCAAAGCCTACAGGTAGAAAGAAATGTTGACCTGAAAAATATATGCCCTCTACTCCCCTTGTTCAAATTCTTCCATAGCAGTGCTTGGAAAATTTGTTCAGTCAAGCTTGCAGCTCTTCTGAAAGGATCATCCTATTTTTGGTCTGACCAGGTTCAGTTCAGTCAGCTCAGTGAGGTAAGGAGCATTGTTCAGCTACCAGGTGTTTCCATTTAAAAAGCTGTGCCTATTTGGAATTAGGGATACTGACAAAATGGTTTGGTTGAGGAATAACTACATAAATTTTTTCATGGCCAGTGTCTCTGCCAGTGGGTGCATATCCTCAGTTTGTGTATAACTGGTGAGTAGCTGGATGAGTGAGGGAGAGGCACTGTTGTGCTTCTAGAATGACTTGAGAACCTGGCTGAGAAGGAAATTATGGATTAAGAGTGCAAGACTTGTGTGAGAATGTGGTTTGGTTGTGTCTTTGAAATTCAGTTTTAGGCATCTTGTAGCACTAAACTACACAGGAAATGTCAGTTAAGTTCCAAATTTCTTATTTCTTTGTGTTTGCTTTCCTGGAACTTTTAGCTGAGTCTGCCATCAGGCTGATAGGTGAGCCAGACTCTTGCATCAGATCACACATTGCTGTTATAATTTTCTTATGTCTATAAATGAAAGGCAGCTTGGAAATCTGACAGTTTCTCTTCATAGAGCTGTTCCCCCCAGAACCATTCCAATTAGAGCTAGGAAGCTGATAGTTGTTGAAAGCTTCAGAAAAGTTATAGTAAGGAATCCCTTTTATGTGCACAATCTCTAGATTTTCCCTTGTCTTAAGGGGGAATGCAAAGAAAAAAAAAATCAACATTCCACACCAATATATTCTCATTTGGAGTTGAGAAATTGAGAAAGATACCTTCTCAGCTTTGAAGTGAGCAGGATAATTTGTCTGTTTCTATCTATAACACTTCCTATTCATTTCCTTCCTCTGTCTAACTAAAGGCTGTCTGTGATTGTGTGACCCTCAGGTGTAGGGAGACACGATTATCAAAACATTCCAAACAGCAAAAATGAACAAACCCCAAGGCCTGCTATTAAACCTTTCTCTTAAAGTAGAATTCTGACACTGGATATTGCTCTCAATGTGTTACCTGGAGCACTGCAAGCACCACACCTGCAGGCTGTGCCTGGAGCCCCAGTGCAAGGATGGCAATGCCAGCTGCTCCTGCAGGGCAGGAAATCACCCTCCAGTCCCTGACAGCTCAGTGGTGTCAGCCAAGAACCCCAAAAACTTGGTGCAAGCAAATTTCTCTGTAGCACAGGTAGGCTGTTAGCAGAGTCTTGTTCAGAAAATGTTCTTTCTGTTGGTTAACCCAGAATTCATCTTGATAATTTTAAGCATCATTTACAAAGTCTGGTATCCATGAAGAACCCTCACTTTCCTTTAAAGCTGGCAAATCACACCAGCTTTCTGAGTTTTGAAGCCATCCCAGGCTCTCCTGTGCATTATCAAATCCATTTTAATTAAAGCTCAGTTTCAGTTGATAGCCTCAAGCCTTAAGCTCCATAACTCAATTCTTCTCTCAACCATGTTGAACAGACTCGTGCTGAATTTTGAGCTTAATATAAATCTGCACAGAGAGTTTTCTGAAGCTGTTCAGAGGGTGTTTCTTTGCAGTGCGACTTAGCTGGTACAATTTAAAATGGAAGGAATCTCCATTATATGGGTGATACAACTTTGATAAAAAAAGTAGTTTACCCTGACATCCATAATGTTTTTGTGGCACTACTTTTTCATAGAGGGAAACCACATAATCCTCTTCATGTCAGTGAAGAGCTGAGGCTGAGTTACTATTTATTGTCAGTAAGTAGTGGAATAACCATTTCCAGAAACACAAAGGAAAAGGCATTTGGGACAAGCCAGCCTGGATTTACCAAGGACATGCCTTGCCTGACCAACCTCATTTCCTCAGTGTGCTGACAAGGGAGGAACAACTTGTGTTGTTTCCCTCACCTTTGCAAGGTCTTTGCCAGGGTTTCCCACATCTGGTGAGATGTGGACTTGATAAGGGGATGAGAAAGGAGATGGAAACAGTCTGGACGCTTCAGAGGTCGTGATCAGTGGCACAAACTGATGGCTGATCACTGGTGGCAGCTCCCAGAGGTGGATACTGATGCCAATGCTGGGTGAAGGTGTTACCAACCTGGAGGATGGGCTAGAGAGGCACTCACAGGCAATCCATGGCATGAACTCATGGTGGGGGATGCATCAGGAGTGCTGCAGAGCACAGGCTGATATTCAGAGGGAGCTGGAGATGCTGGAGAAAAGGGATGGCCTGCAAGACATCAGCACAGGCGAGAGCCAGGGCCAGTCCCTGGGCTGGGGTCACCCTGCAGGGCAGGGCAACACTGTCTGGAGAAAAGGACACGGGGATAACAAGTTTATTTTATCTTCAGGGTTCTGATTCCACTGTTAACCTTTCCAAACACGAGCACAACAATAATAATTCATCCTCCAACTCCGGCCTCTCTCTAAATAAGCACATGGTCAGGATGGCAGCTGGTGAAATAAGTGTACATCAGTTCTTGAGCTTGTGGAATGGAGCAGGTTATATGTTGGAAATAAATGTGCCTGCACAGCCTGTTTCTGCTGAGATTACTCACACACCAGTTACTGTGCTGGTTCGTTCTCTGGAATTATTTTCAGAATGGCAGAACTGAGGAAAAAAATTGGGTTTTCTTCTGCAGTTAGGAGAAATTATAAACTGATGGGAACTCTTTTTTTTAAGCTGTTTTTATAGGATGTGTTTAGGGACTAATTCTGCTTGGGAACTAAACAGTCTTTTATCAATGCACTTCTTTCTTATAGGCATTTAAGAAGGGTAAAATTTAATATGTGCTGGCTAATTCTTATTAAATTCTCTTAGTAGTTGTGAGCTGTTATGTGCTTAGGTAAAAAAATACCTTGAACCTGTATTTGATGTAAGGTATTTGCCTCTGTCATAAACATGTGCATTCTATCAATATTTTTAATATTTGTGTTAAGTTTATTTTTGAACTACTTTGTCTATTAATAGTTATTTTACTTAGAATGTATGGAGATAGCTTTAAGGAAAGCAGGTGAAATTTTGACAGCTCATGTTCACATTTAGAAATGTTTTGCCAATCCTACTGATTACCATGGTTTGGAAGAGGATCCTGGCCAGATTAATCCCTTGTAGAGCTTTCCTAATGTCAGTGCAGGAGGAAGGGGTAATCCTAAAAATTTTATATTGCTGTTAATCAAAGACCTGGCTGAGTCAGGCTTTCAGCATTAGTGATTCAAAATTCCCTGTAAACCCAGGGGAGGTCAACCCACAAATCTGTGTTCCTGCTGCCCCATCTGTAATGACACCTGCAGCTTGTCCCCTTGTCTCTGGCCAGAGGAAAGCATCCTGGCTCCCTCCTTGGATGCACTCATTTGGCCAAGCAGATTTCTCAGTTCTGATAACCTGGTGGGTGCATGGCAAAGGAAAGGGCTGGGGGTGTGAATCCTTCAGGGGTGTCTGTAAAAGTTTATTTGGTTTTCCTTGAATGAAGTTGAAAACAGCAGATTTTAGTACTTGGAATTCTGTGGGGCAGGTCCAGGGAGCCAGGGCAGTGGAAGGAATCCTTTCTGACAAACCTCTCCTTTTGTGGTGCATGGAAAGTGTTTCACAAAAAAACAGATGCAGCCTGAAATCTCCATTCGATTAGGTTTGATAGATTACCCTTGGCAATACTCACCAGTAAATGTTGCCTTGCTAGAAAAGCACCACGTGCACTCAAACAAGCAAGTTTGTATCTTTAAGCACTGATTTTCTTGCTGTGTGGAAAAGAAGAGTTGCTCTCTGATCTACAAGACTTAAATTGTTTGGCAGAAGTGTTTTTACTGTTTCTTCCATGATTTTTTAATTTTTTGGGGGGAGGGTGTTATTCATCTCAGTGGAAGTGTAGGTATTGAATGGAAAGGCTTTGTAGAAGTGGAAACGCATTTGAGGTGTGTGGGTAGGAAGGAAACCACGAGCACACTCTGCTGCATCATCCTCAGCTGCACTCAGTGACCAAGACAATTTTCTTCCTTACTTTTTTTTTTTTTTTAATCCAGTTAAAATAATATCTCTCTGCCAGCAGCTGCTGAGATTCAGTTAACCTGCATAACACCTGTGTTTCCCTCAGGAGCTCTATCCAACATTTGGTGAAGGCTGAGATGCATCTCTGGGCACAAGCCCCAGCAGTCTAAAGACTCCATTTTATACATAAATATTCAATTCTTAAACTACACATTCCTATATTTTCTCCTAGTCCCTTCTATTCAAGTACTTATAAACATGATTTTTAACTTGCTTCTGACAGCAAGTAAGGACAATTTGCAAACTATTTCACTTTATTTTTCTTGCACCAGAACACCTTGGTTTGAAAATTTGCTGAAAGCAGAATTCTAAGCAAAAGGGCTAAAGAGGCCTTTTTTTCTCACAAAGCTTCTGTAAATATAAATTAGTTTCATATACATAAATGTGTTTTACATCATAAACCAGTCTTTTACACCTGATGGTTGTCCTTCAGCCATGAAATTATAAATACTTCAAAAAACAGGGCAGCACCAGGTGTCTTAGTTATTTAGGATTAACTGCATCTCTTACTATCAGATTAAGGTTCCTCCCACATTTTTGTATTTATTATTTCTGTTTCTCTTAAAAACTGAACCAGGTCACTCCAAATCATGAGATTTATTAGAGCTGTGCATTGTTAATCACCACTTCTGCCACATTAATTCTACTCAGAACTCCTGTAATTCACCAAAATTTAGGGCTAACCATGTCCAGAGTTACATTTTGGATCCTGGTTTTAGTGCCTGAAGAAAATTGAAATTTAGAAGAAAATTGAAATCCAGAGCTACTGGTAGGAGGTTTTTTTTTTTTTTTACAGATTTTAAGTTAAAGGCACCACTCTGTTAGGATGAAAATTAATGTTAGAATTCAATAAATAAAACTGAATTTGCTATGTATATTATTTTATTATCTCAATCTTCCTAAACATTTGCCATTTTGATGTTTGTGGAGAGTTATGACTCGATTCATGCAAGTGTGACCATGGTTTTTTTGTATCATCTAAAATCTTCTGTGACTGACATTTCTCTAGCTCAATGACAGCACTTAATAATTTGTGTACATTTAGAGCCTTTCAAAACGATTTCCCCAAGCTTCTTTCAGCATCCATTATCCCTACAGAGACTTATTTATTCCTCAGCAAACCCTGTGGAATATTGAATGGCATGTGCTGCCTCAGGGTGGTCACTCTTGGGCAGTTAGAACCCAAACCCCACTGGAACTCTCTCCATTTCCTTTAAATGAATTGTTTTAAGGCCAAAAGTTTGAATAATTTTCACAGAGTCATCTGAATTATAGAAGAAGCAAATAAGTCCACAGGTTTGCCAAGTATGATTTATTTTCATATTTGTGGCGCTTAATGGTTTTTGTAAATTTCAATTTGTGTTAGATAATTTATATCAGCTTCAATTTACATCAAATTTGCAAGTACATGGGTGTCTCTTTATGGTTAAGGGAATTAATAATTTGAAATTACCAGACACCCATATTAATCAAATGCCTTATTACAAGTAGAATGACTCCTATTATCATACATACAAGATAAAAGAAATGCTAATTGCCTTGGTTTGGAGCAATTATTCAGTAGTTATCTAGACAATGACAGGGTAGGCACTGTTAGAGCCTTTTTTTATCTTTCAAGTAATGATGTTCACAGAAAGTGCCCTGCTTGTCTAAGGTGGGGTAACTCCAGTTAGTTGTGTGATATAAATATTTTACTAATTTTAGGAACCTCTCTCTAACTGTGTCTGTTTGCATGCACACAGATTGTGCACATAATGTAGTTTCTATAAGCTACAAACACAAATTTTTCTCTGATATCTCAGACTATTAATAGAAAATGTTGATGGCAAATCAAAACATAATTAATGTGTTTTTCTGTCTTTACCTCTATTTTTGTGCTTCTAAGACAGGAGCACTTTTCTCTGATATTTCTCCTTTTCCCTTAACAATGATATACTACTGAAAAACAACAAATTATACCTCTAATTGTTTGTTTACTCCTCTACATTAATGGTGTCTATCCCACACACACTGGGATCATTAGTTCCTTGATTTAGCTGCTTTCAAACACCAAGGCCTGGTTCTTGTTGCTAAGGATTCAACTTCCACAGTTCTTCTAAAACCAGAATAACCCAATTTTCTATAGAGGATTCTGGTAATGCAACAAGGAAATAATTTTCTGTGTTAAGGAAATAATTTTCTGTGTTAAAACCAGCTGTAAATGGAGCCATTTGCAGGGGTTTGCTGCATTAGGTGGATAAGCCATGATAGAAGTTCTTTTAGTGTTTGTAGTTACAAAATATGTGTGCAGAGCACTGGCACAGCATGCTGTTGAAAAATCCAAAATGCAATAATGTTGTTCTGTTCTTAGTTAACCCTTTTTTACAAAAACAGCAAAGTTTTCTTTTGTTTTCTCTCTTTATTTTTTGTTGGTTTTTTTTCCTTAAGGATAGGGAGAAAAAGAGAAAAGCAACAAATGGATGACTCAAATTATGCAATTTATTTCTTCCAACAAAAATTGAGAATTCATTTTTCACAAATATGAGTGGCAATTTTGATTAGTCCAGACAATAAATGTGATTATAAGTGGCTGCCTGAAGACCAAACATGTTTTGTGCTGCAATTTCATGTCTTCAAAAAGGCATTTTAGTAAATTTTCTGATATTTTCATCTATTATTTCCTAACATATTTCCCTAAAAAAAAAAAATTAACATAGACTGATAAATCTGTGCATGCAATAGTTAACTGAAATGTCCAGCAGTTTGAAATCTTCTGATATTTGTATATGGACTTTTGTCTTTACTACTCTCTAGTCTGTGGGAGAATGAACCAAGTGGGAAATGCTGAAGCAGTAACATCACTTCCTTTTCTAACATTAAGCAGAACTCTCAGGTTGAGATGGCACAAGAAAATGTTGATATTTTTTCCATTCACTTGTTTCAGAAATACTTTGGTTTAATAATTTTTTTTCAGCCCAAAATTCCAAGTTTCCAAAAGGCTGAATTACAGGTTTTGATAATGTCATCATGTAAGAAATCTGAATTTTGGAGCACTTCTTCTTCCTCTTCCACCTCTTTTTTAATTTAAATCTCTTCTTGTGTTTTGGAGGTGAGGCTGAGGTTCACTCTGTCCCTCATTCCATATCTAGCACTTCATTAAAGCTCCTGTCTTCTTTCAGGTGTATTTTTTTCTTGCTAAGATCACTTCCTATGAGTGACCTGGCAAAGTTTTCATGTCTTTTAAAACAAATCTTTCCTTTCCAAAACTGCAAGGGAGGAATTATTTCTCCTGTGTGCCCATGAAATTGCCATTGCTATTGCTGAGAGACCTGTGAGGGTTTATTTTCTGCCAGCAGAGCTGTGTAAGGTGTGGAGCCCAATATGGTCCTGAATCCTTTGGGGCATCCCAGTTCAGGGCTGACCTGGACCAAACCCAGGGAAACACAAGGATAAGACATTTTTGATTTCCTACAGGAATTTACACAAACTTGATCACAAACTGAATTGGAGCAGTCTTCTATGGATGAACTCTAAGTCTGTACAAAAAAAATCCTCATTTAGGAGCAGGTTAGGAGAGGTTGTATATGCTCATGAAGAATTGGAGTTGAAATTATGTATATCCACTTGCTGAATTTTGAAAGAGTGCTGATATTGATAGATTCCAATCACAGAATAGTCCCTAAACCCCTTAGCTCTTTCTAATGTCCTTCAATTTCCTGTATTTGAAGGGGATGGGTTGTAAATAGTTTCCATACTTTGAATTTTCTTGCACCTGTATAAATCAACAATCCAGAGCTGTCATTTGTTTCCTCACAGGTCAGAGAGAATATCTTCCCCAGACTCTGTGAACGATTTTTCTAAAATCAAAAACAAGCCTTCAAAGCTTTGATTTTTCTGTTTCTGACCCACTAAAACAGCTGCTGATTGGATTTAGAAAAGAATTTTTATTAGAGGAACCAACATCAGTAAAAGCCTTGATGGGAAGGGGGAGGGAGAAAGCTGAAATTGGCTGGTGGGCAGGAGCTGTGCCCTGGCAGCAGTGATGCATTGGCCAGTGATGCCTGGTGATAGACCCAGAGTGCCAAACTCTCACCCCTTCTTGAGAAAAGGCATTTGGTGTTTAATTTAAACCCCTGCTCCAGCAGGAAAAGGGTGCTTAAAGCTGCATCAGTGAGAGAGCACTGAGCATCCAGTTCAATAAAATAGATTTTTCTTTCCAGGTTTAGGAATAAGATGAGAAAGTAGATAATGTGTCATTTGCAACTTCTGCACTGTGAATAGAAAATCTGACCCAGCGAATGTTGGCCCTACATTATCTTTGTTAAACGAGGACAACTTTTCATTATTTTAAAGATTCTTCCAGGAGTGTTGATGGTGAAAATGATTCCAAGTTGTTCTGAAGTTTTTAAGCTCTTTTCCTCTGACCAGTGCTGCTGATAAGAGCAGACCATGAGGTATTTGCAGCCAGTCATTCTTCTGATGCAACAGGAGGGAATGGTTTCATAGCACAGGATAGTGAGGAAAGAATGAAGGATTTCAGAGCTGGAGTCCCTCTGCTTGCTGAGAGAAGAAAGGTGTTGAAAACTGAGCTGTCCTTTTACTGTGTGTGATGTTTGCAGTCATATTTTGACTGTGGTATCATGGTTACACCTCCATTGAAGTTAGAAAAGATTATTTTCTGCTGAGGCCAAGTGAATTGATGCAGTTCATCAGGCAAAGAAGTGCTCTATTAAATCAAGAGAAAACACCCAGAAACCTATTTTGGTGTGACATTCACACATATATTACATATATGGAAAGGTAGCCTTATAAAATATCTATCCCATCATGCCAGAACATGTGAAAATCCCAATCCTACCAAAGACTTAGCACAATTATTTAAAATTTGGTTTGGACAATGTGATCATGGAATATAACTTCTCTTCAAATACTGTATGAATACATGCAGGCCTTAATTTTATGGCATTTATAAGTCTGGTAGAGGGTAAGCATATAAGATATGTGTGGGTATAATCTCGTGGGATGATTTATTTATAAGCAAAAGGTGTATCCCACTTTGGAAAGCATTCACATTTATGTGTTCCATGGTGGCTAACTTGGATCAGAGAGTAAAAGACTTCTCACCTTCAGGGAAAACACAAAATATTCAAGTTTTCACATCTGTTATAAACTCCTTTGTGTGAGGAACTGTGAAAATATATTTGTCTGTTTGTTCAGAAAGCCTTTCTTTCTCTAGGCTGTGTCTCATGTATTCGTGCAGGTTTTGTGATGTGATAAGAAAAGCTGCAGCAGTGCAGAATAAAAAGTGTGACTGAATAAATGGGCAGACACTTTATACAGGCCTTGTTTTCTTATTTTTAAATTCTTTTGTCTACCTGCCTTATATTTAAGCAGGGTACATTTTTTTGGGAGTATGAGTGGGATTTAGATTTCTAATCCCATGTATGAGTGTGTCCTGGTTCTATTTAGGTTTTCATTGCCTTATTTAATTTTTTCCTTCTTTTGTGCACACACACACATGCATATATATATTTTTTTGCTTCTCATCCTTTGCTTGATGTATTCAGTATTGCAAGAAGCTTGGAAAAAAAACTCTTGCTTAAACACTTCAACTTTTCCATTCCAAATACAAAAGGCAGTTAAAGATTCGTGATGCAGAAGTCAGAAGCAGGTAGGGATGGGAACCTGACTATTTTGTGCAGGACACAATCTTGTGGTCATTGTGGGCTTAGCACAGGTCCCTATGGTGATTATGATTTGGATACCAGGAGTAGAAGGCTTTAATTGATCTTTATGTATTTATTAATCATTGTTTTTCATCTGGCAACTGCAGCCATTGACTAGGAACACAAGGCAATTGAGATTCAACAAAGGAAACAAAGAGGAGGTGTTAAAATAAAATATTCTGAACACTAGAAAAAGGCACATTTGCATCTTTTAGGGTAATCACTTGCTTATTAGCTTTTTTCTCCCTGGAGTCCCCAGTTCCTGATAGTTGTGAGAAATTCAGTGAGCTCATGGAGATCTCCTTATTTTGGTTTTCTCTCACTCCTAAGGAGTTGTGCTTTTATCCACCAAATGTTACACATTTTCTCTCTTGCACTCCATTATCTGTGTTTACAAGGAGATGCTGCAGTTCAGAACAGCCTGAGGTGTAATTTCCTTGCAAAGAACTCCTGTGTGTTGTCCTTTAAGGATTGGTGAATGGTGCTGCACGAAGTTATTGCCAGTTCTCCTGCCTGAATCAACATCTTGGCATCATAAAGCCAAGACATAAGTATCACACCAATGGGGCACATAATATTAATAAAATTATTGCTGTCATACTGAGGTTCCTCACAGACTCATCCTCTGAATGCTCTCTTACTTGGGTGAAGTTAATATATTGCTGGATCACCGAGCTGTGCTTTCCAAAGCAAGTTGCCAGGTACATCAATATTCCTATACCTGGTTCCATTTCTTTTTCTCTCACTGCATATTGATTGCATTTTTCAATTCATGTATAGCAGATTTTTGACAAAACCTCTTCACAGTTTCTTCCATGTGTTCATTTGGCTTTTTATTTTCCTATTATGCTGCAGAAATGGCATCTGGAAGAGGTGACTGGGGTCTATTTGTGTATTCTTTTCATTTCTTACCATTCTTCCACTTTTTTAATCTTTCTACCTGTTATTTCTCTGAATAGCCAGTGAAAACCCCACCCCAAACTCAAGAACAAAATGTTATGTAAATATTTAAAATACTCTTGCTCCTATCTTGAGCAGTAAAATGGAAAAGAAGGAAGAGAGAGCTTAGGCCATTTTAACAATTTTGGGGGATGTGTCACTCTCAAAATGAAATATTCTCAGGTAGCAGCACTAGATAATTATTTAAAGAAAAAAAACAAACTAGGTATTTTTTATTTTTAAGAATAGTTTTACTGAGCAGTAAAAGAAAGCTTAGGATTGCCACTACCTGGACTGGGAAAATGGAGTGATTGTGTTCCATGCTGTCAAATAAATATTTTTGGAGAAGAGGGTTCTCCAGGGACCCAATTTCTTGATACAAAAGTGTGTACAGTGGCAGATGCTCCAAGAGGGATGCAGACTCTTTTGGGAGACCTTTGAGTGTGCTTACCCACAGTGGAGAACCCCAAAGTCCTGTTAGAAACAAAACTCTGCCAAGATGTAACTCATCTTTCCATCAGAGGGGGAATTTGGAGCTGCTTGGCTCAAACCTCCTCGTGTGCCTTTGTGCCTCCTGGCCTGGACAAAACCACTGCCCCATCCCCTTCTGCAGCAGGGTGACTCGGGGTCCACAGACCATCCCCACCCCTGGGACCTTGGAGAGCATTTGTCCCACTGTGGTGAGGAGAGGAACAGAAATTTGGGCTTTGTTTTTTGAAGTTGTTGTTTTTTTCTGCAGCTTCAAGGCTTCTCTGAGCCAAAGCTAGAAACACTAATCCTTGTTTTAATGCCCTTGCTGTCTAGATAATTGTATCTTCTGGTTTTTGCAGTTGCACCTGAGCCTAAAATCTTTGTTTTATTTCTAACACCTGTTTTTCTCACTCAGTCTGAAAACCTCCTCACCTTTTGTGTTTCCCACAGCAGTGGGAGCAGACTGAGTCCCTCTGTTTGCTGCTGACACCATGAATTCCTCACAGCCCCGTGTCCTCTGTGGGTTCATGAGAGAGAAGAGGCTTCCCTAAGGCCTCTCAGCTCAGACAGACAGCAAAAAAGGAAAGGGTTTTCTGCCTGGTTGCTTGTTAATTTGCCCTCCATTATTTCAGACCCAACTGTGCCGTTGCCTGTAGGTCCAAGCATGCAGAGCCAGGACTGCTCCATTCCTCAGGACACACTTTGCTTTCCTCCTTGAGGGCATCATCAGAGATCATCCAACCCCAACCCTCTCAGACTTTAAAACAAACACCAAGCATAAATCATAAAATGTCTTTCCTTAACCCTTGGCAGTTATTTCAAAATATCTCTAAAGGTGCTCTTGTTGATAGACCCATTCAGTCTTGTGAGGTGTTTGTGTGGAGGAGTTAGTTTTATGTTTTATACCATCTGGCAGGAGAAATCAGATGTTTTAAGATGCAGTGGAGTCTGAAAATGATCCAGGGCATCTGAATGTAGACCCAGGATGAACAGAGTCCTGGCATTGATGCTATCTAGAATAAAGACTCATTATTCACTATTCAGATCCTGGTTTGCAGTTTGATTTGTGGACTTATCAACACTTAAGTGCTCCTGTGACCCAAAAAATTCATAAAACGTTCACAGTCAAAATAGAGTTATTGTGAAGTTATTCCATGTGTGGTTGGGATGATTCCAGGCAAGCAAGCAGTATAGTCACACATTGGAAAGTTATTCTGATTCGTGGTTTGTGCATTTTTGAGCTTTTTTAGATGTCTCTTTTAAAATCTTTCTCATTGTGTGGAGTGAACCTGTGCAGAGCATGCTAATTGTGTGGTGCATGAAATGGGGTGAGGAAAGCCAGGGCACTGTTCCCAGTGGTGCTATAGTTGCCTTGAACAAGGAACCTCTCCTTGGTTCCTTTGTGTCCCTTCACTCAATTTTCTCTTGAAAATTTGACCTGAAAGTTGTCTGGAGCTTTTCTGCTGCTGTAATTAGGAGCAATTTTCAATGTTCTGGTGCCAATAGTGCTTTACTCTATGAAAAACAGGGTCTTCATTATTATCCCTTTTATATTCTGAAAGAAATTTATTTGCTGGTCAATTTGTACAAGGCATGAAGCACCAGCTTTGGTTTTGGCAATGCTGTAACAGCTAGGATATGGTGTGTTTCCTACTACAGGATTAACTTGGTTATAAAAATTGATTATTTTCCATAGCTGGAAGAGTTTTTCCTATGGTGAGGCACTAATTTCTCCCACTTATGGGATAAATTGCTGTTGTAAATATGCTGTAATTGGATTAAATCCCATTGATGCTTTCTAATGTGCTTTTGGATAGGGCAGTAGAGTGAGAATGAAGTCCATTAAAACATTTATTCTAACAGTACTGAAATGCTTTTTTCCTTCTCAAAATCCTACATATTTAAGACAAACTATTCCAAGCACCTTCTTCTTTCACAAAACACTTTTACCAAGCGTGTCAAAAGAGATTAAAAAATCTGTTCCACCAAAACCAGTCTATCCTTACAAAAATTTGGAGTTGAGGAGGCTGCTTTTCAGAGAAATAAACACCCTGAGGTGGGGTTTTCTATTGTGGTTTGTGTTCCAGTTGCCCACAGCTTATCATGGAATGTGTGAACTTCAGTTTTCCTTTTGAGCAGTAAGAACATGTGGGCAGGTCCAGTCAAAATGATATTCCATGACAGGGAGATTATGTTTTCAGCAGTGGGGCTTGCACCAGAAATAGTCTCCAAAAGATCATGGTTTTCTCGTGGCTTGCAAAACTTAAAGTCTTCAAGAGGCAAACTGAAGAGAAACCACCAGAAATGTAAATACCAGGATAGAAGGTCAGAACCACAACAGATACAAATCTATTTAAGCTTTATTGATTTTTTTTTTTCCCCCAGCTGAGGATATGGACCACTACATTTAACATCCATTAGTGCTGTATATAAACAATCCTAAATAAAAGCTGGTAAACAGGATTACAATTTCTAAAATTTCAGACCCCTCAGCACTTTCTTATTTTTATGCATTTGATGCACGTCTGTTTTATTAATGCCCTTCCTGTGGTATTTTAACACACTTCAGGGCACTGCTGAAGGGAAAGGCAGCTGCCTTTTGAAAGAATTAACAAAACCTGAACAGATTTAAGGCTACACAATGCTGCCTATAACTACAAACATCATCTCTGTTGTGTAGCTCAAAGGCTCAGATTTCTCAGCTGGATTATGATATTTGTTAATAGTTAAGTGATTTCTGGTCCTTGTTAAGGTAATTAAAGAGAGCAATGGCTGACAGCAAAGGTTAGGCAGAGCTTTCTCTCTGGATCAGCCCAAGAGTTGAAGGACATTTTTTGTGCTGTTCCCAGAACATCTGGCACTGCCACAGATAACAAATTGGACTGAATGGGTAGAACTATAATTCTCCATTATAATTCAACCACAGTTTTGATATTTATCCATAAATTTATCTATCAAATCCATACAAATAAGGGTGACCTGACATTCAGGACAGGAAGGGTTGACTGAAGGCCAGATTGGTTTTACATAAACTGTACAATTTATGAGTTTTGATTAACATTGTGATGTTTTTTTAATCAATCCATGCTTTGAGTAAGCAGAGTTAGTCATAAACTCTTAAGTTTAACCAGAAGGGTGAGTTACAATTCTTCCGAGTCAATCTGTTGCCCACAGCTTAGGAAAAAGAGATGGTCTGGTCTTAGACCCTGGATGGTCTAAGAAAAAGCTGAATTTCCTAATCTCTAGCAAAGCACTTTGTAGATTGAAAAAAAAATACATAAAAATTTGTAAGTTTAAGGAGTGGCATAAGTGAAAAGGGAGCAGAATGAGTGGTGATCATGAACATGTTAAAGAGCAATAAAATGGAATTTTTTGATAGCAGAAGGGGTAATTTAGGCAAAGGGCCATCCAAGGATGAAGTAATTAAATGCAGAAAAAACTGTGGACTGGAAAAGAAACCATGCACAGTACAAAGAAAGCTAAACTACAAAGATAAGTTTTCGCAAAGTGCAAAGGATAGGACTGGCAAAAAAAAAATTGAGGCAGATCACTAAAAGATGATTTCATTTCATTCCCACTCTATAAAGGCATTTTTGTACTGTGTATAGCAATGACAAGTTTTTTGGAACCTTTTTCAGTCCTTTAGGACTGGCGTGTCAAGTATGATGTGTCAGCTCAACTCTTCCAAAGAGCAGAGCTGTAAACCCAGGCTGCCAGCAGAGCTGCTTTGTTTGAAGGAAAAATATACTTAAATAACAGGATTGGCTCTGGGGCTCAGCAGAGATTCTGAAGCTCCTCACAGATGGTTTGTTCAGGTACAGTTTCCAAATCCCTCAAAAGCTAAAGATTCGTGTTGAGAGTGAGCCAGGAGGATGGAGGTAGAGCTGGGGGATCTTAGGGACACGGAGCTCGAGGATGAGCTTCAGCCCCAGAATGTGCATTCATCTGTCACTGATCAGAATTCTGCAGAAGGGCTCATGTGTGAGTATGAGGGCAAGAGGAGTCCATTTCTCTGTAACATTTGGCTTTTAACTTTTTTTTTTTAGGTGTGCCAGGGGCACACCTTAACTCAAAATCCAGTTCCTTAAATAAAACCACCTTTTGCATTTTCATGGAGTGTCTTGCATGATTCAAACATTCCATTTTTAGTACTTTTTGGGTTTCATATCCCCCCCCTCTTTTCGCTTTCCTTCTTGCAGGTCTGCTTAAAATTTGATAATCTACTCTGGTCCAGTTCTGCTGACTACATTTTTTGGTTATCCTGTGTTCCACTTCCTGATCAATAAATACTTTCTTCCAGGTTCTGAAGCCTGGCATTGTTATCTTCACCCAGGCAATCCAGGAATGGGGGGAACTTCCTTGCTTATCTTTGCTATTCTCTGAGTTAGTTACATGAACAAAAAGGAGCATTCTACATATCATGGTATATTCCTAAGAAATCACACTGCTGTTTCTAAGAAATGATACTTATGCAGTAAAGTTTTCTAACATTACATATATAGCATCCATTTTAATATGTGTGAAAAGCCAATATTATAATATGTATTTATAACAGCTCCTCATGACCAGCCTGGTGACATGTTGGTTATCCACTCGGTCCTTGAGGGAAGCCTGGAGAGCGATCAGGGTTTGTAGAGTCCCAGGTCTGGAATTTGCTGAGCCCAACAGGTTTCTCTTTGCTGCCTTGCATCGCATGAACCTTTTTATTCAGCAGCAAAGCCTGGCTGAAGCTCTGCTGCTGTGACCTCCCAGGAAATGATTTCCCACGTTCAGGGCATGTGGGAATCACCCCGTGCTTTATAATTGCTCCTCACTAATTGCCTCTCTCACGCGCCGCTGTTCTCAGCTCGCAGTTTGTGTTTCCTTTTCACGCTGCCTGATTTGCCATTTTTCTTCCTGTTCCTCCACTACAGGAATGGAAGCAGTCTGTTTACAGGCTGGGCTTTCTGCAGAGCAAAATGTTGTGTTAAACAGGGGCTGCCTGTGAGGGCTCTCAGTGTCCTTATCTGTAAGGAGCATCACGGACTGAGGGGTGCTGCTGCCACTGCCTGCCGTGTTATTAATGCTCCTCTAATTAGGCTGATCAGTTTTAATTAGCTCACTGTCATGTAACAATCTCATAAAATACTTTGTGTAAGAAAATTGATCTGGCTCTAATGCTAATTAGTTTGCTAGGCTCCCTACCTTATAAATGGGAATTGATTGCTTCCCTTCAACTCCTCCTTCTTTCCAACTCAATAATTCTCCCATAAACTCTGTATTCTCTTTTACATTTTTTTTCTCACGTGATTTTTTTTTGTTGTTGTCCCTGTGTCTCTCTCAATTAATTCTGACCATAACCCCATCTCTAGTGTGACCTGAAAAGAACAGACCTTTATCACTTGTCAGAGAGAACCTTCCTCAGTTAAATTTTTTTCCTCTCGGGAATTTGCCAGAATCAAAGATGTGTAATCCTAAGAACCATCTCAGAAGCAAAGTTGACAGGGTTAGGCCCAGGTCAGCCCACTCGTAAATCAAAGCCACTGAGGAGCTAAGGCTGTGCCTTGAATGGAAGATTTGTAAAGACAGCAGCATTAACATGACAAAAGAAGTATTTTATTGGGTCTCACACGGGATTTGTGTACTGCTAGTAAACTGCAGAAGAGTGAAACAAAGAGGTTAATAAATGGGAGAGTGAGCAACAAGATAAATCAGCTACTCCTCGGTGCTCTTGAAAGCTCCTTAAAATTGGGATTAATTTGGTTAATTGTGAACATAGCAATGATGCTTATAAAAGTATGAATATTCTGGCTATGTAAATTGAAGATGTTGTTCTGTTTCAGTTATGCTTTCAGGTTTTTAATAGAAGGGAAATTAATAGGCAGAGAGAGAAGCGACTGCTAAAATTCTGTTCACTTTTGTTCTTCCTTCTGAACTGGTAGTCTATGAATATAACATATTTGGGATATTTATAAGAAAAAAAAATCCAAAATCAGGCCACAAACAAACAAGAAAAACTATAAAACCCTGAAATATTAAATGAAAATTGTATTTTTTCATTTACCTTTATATTTTGTTGACATATTGGCTAAAACTATTGGTGGTATGGGATTAGGTGCATGTGGAGGCATCATGAGCACCAACAGACCTGGACTTGATGTGAGCAATCTGCTGTGCTGCATTGGTTTTCTGGGTGGATGTTCATGCCTGGCTGTCTCCAGGCACTCTGCTTCTATATCTGCTCTCTGGGGATGCTGTTTGTGACCCAACATTGCCATCTGACTGTCACAGAGGCAGGCACATGCACAGGAAAATGTCTTTGCAGTGTCCCAGGCACGATTTCACCCTTCTTTATTTGTGTTTAATAAAAGCGTGGCCATCTTGCCGTCGGTGTTTGCAAAGCCAAATCTCTTAAGCTTGGCTGTCCCTGTGCTTCTCTAACTCTGTCCCCAGAGCACCTTTGTAGTGCACTGGGCATGCACACTTCACAATCCATCTCTTTTCCTGGCCAGCTCGGTGTTTGCTTCTGCTGTTGCAGTACAGATGATGGGAGTGAAGCAGGAGAAGGATCTCTGGTTATTGAGTGATCAGTCATTGTCCATTTGTGCTCATAGTGACATTTGTCATGTTCAGAGGTGAAGTTTTCCTCCTATTTCTTAATGAAGTAAAAATCTGAAGGCTGGTATAATTTGATGAATGTATCTGTGTCAAAGAAATATGGACATTATGTAGGATGTCAAGTTATATTTTTGTGCAATTAATTTAGGGAATAGATGATTTCTTAGTCTTGAACTAATTCTTGTTTCATTAGAAGCACTTTTTTTTTCTTTTTAACTTTTGTCTACCTGCTAACAAATGTTGCTTATGCTTTAAGCTCCTTGGAAGGAATGCCAAATGTCAGTATGGATTAATAAGTGATTCCTAACTCCTTGAAACTTTTCATCTATTTAAAAGGAAAACATTCCTAGATTATTTTTACTAGAGATACTTATAAAATGTGGTCTCGCTGGCAGCTGGAGAGAAAGGAGCTGTTTGAACTTGGTTAAAATAAATTCTTATGATTTGTAGTAAATTTGGCCCTGACATTGTTTCTTTGGTAATGATTATCTGATCAGCATCATTCTTCTTTCCATGCTCAGGGAAATTGCTGAAAGAGCAGTTAGGACTATCCCTTGTTAGTGTGCTGTGCCCAAACCAGTTTTTCACTTTGGTTACATCAATATCTTGATTTCCCTTCCAGTCAGGACACATCTCAGTTTCCTGCAAGATCTGAGGAGTGGTTGTCAATTCCCAGCACAATGCTCCTCTGGATATCCCTTTAAGGGAGATGCTGAAAATAAACTGGTTTATGTCAACCTGCAAGTGAAGCAATGGCACTAAGGATGAGAAATAGTTGTGAAAGGAAAAGGCCAAGCTGAGAATCTCCTTATTCACTTCAGTTTATGGCTAAAGTCTCCCACACCTGGTTTGTCCTGCAGCAAAAGCTCAACTTCTCTACCCACAGCCTGAGAGAAATCTCTGAGTACTGGAAAATTTAGCAGAACAGACACATCCATGAATTTTTTCAGCAATTATCTTCAGCTTCTAATATTACACTTGTCCATATTTTGAGGTTGATGAAGTCTTGGTTCCTATAAAAAACCTTTTAATATAGTTAAAACCTATAAACCCTTTTAAAAACCATTTAAACTTTCGACTACAGGTAAAATTAAAGTCATCTCACTGCTTCTTGTACATCTCAGACCATGGCTCCAGAGAATTATAGATTCCAATGATCTTTTATGCAGGTGCCAGAGGAGATAAATTCATGTATTTGCCCATCCTGAGCCCTTGTGCTCAGGGTGTTGCTGCATCCTCTCCAACACCTGCCACATTTCATCCCAAAGCTGTCCCTGCTTCGTGAGGAATAACTGAGAGAGGTCAGGGTGTGCCAAGTGCTGCTAAGCACAACCCTTCTATCTGTGTGAGAAAACAGGTTTAAACTCAGGGAACTGACAGCAAATTTGGATTTTGACCGCAGGATATCATTAAAAATATTTTCCCTGCTGTGCCATATGAGGCTTAATTAAATATTTGTTCAAGCAGCCTGAGTTTCCCAAATGAAGGGATGTAGTATGAATATTTTAGTATAATTTGGTTACCTGAGCCTCTGAAATTTTCCAGTTATCTGAAGTAGAAAAAAGATTTGGTTTTTTAAGGCGTTTTTGGGGGGCCTGTACTGAGGTTACTGAGGTCACAGCTGTCACCAGAGCATGCCTGGACTACACAGGAATTGCTTTATTTCTCTACTGGGGTGTGCCCAGGAGAACATTTGGACAACTTCAGAATTGTGGTGTGGAAATCAGTGCCCTGGGCCCATCTCCCACCACAAGGAAGAATTCTCCTCCCTTAATAGCCTTGTCCAGGAGGATTTACTGTGTGATCCTGCACTGTCACTGACAAAGGAGTTTCCCCAGATACTCTGGGGTACCCCCGAGTTCCTTGTAGCATAGAAGTCATGGATTTATGTCACCTCTCACACAAAAAGAGCAAAGGAATTCCCCCTAAGGAAAGGTTAGCCTACAGATTCATTAAAATATATATATTTTAAATACACATATGTGTGTTCACACACTTTTAAAAAATAAAAGAGAACCAGGAGGAGGCAGGAATATTATACATATTTACATTTTTTTAATGGAAAAATACTGTCCTACTCTTCTGAATTTTAAGGTGCTCAGAGTCTGTGAGGCTTTAGTTTGGTGATTCAATATCTTCATTTGCACAAGTGTGTGATTTGTCACAAATATTTTATTTGAAAACCTGTCTTATAGCAAATCAAGTTAATATCTCCACCAAAGAAATGTACCCTTTTGGCTGGGTTTTCCTTTCTCTAAAATATCTTATTCACCCTTTAAATGAAAGGAATGAGATCATGGTGAAGTGAAATGGAGATTTTATTGATCCCAAAGCATTTTTGCTCAGAACAGGGCAGAAGAAGGAAAAGAGGAGAAGAAAAAAAACTTGGGCTAATGTTCAACAAATGCTGATGTTGCCACCAAGATGTGGTGAGTGACTCTTTGAATGTCTCAGATTGAGGAGGATACTAAGAGCTGTTAGCTTGAAAATAATCTCTGTTTTGTGCCTGAGGCTCCTTTTAGCTCCAGAGTGACTGCTTAGGGTGTTTGCTGTGTATATTCCCCAAAATCTGATCTTTATATCCAAAGCATGCAGCAAAAATTCCACTGCCAGCTGGCAGAAAGTATTCTGTCTGCAATGCCATTAAGGGGTCACATTTAGAGCTATGATATAATTGAGGTTTGTGACTTTGTCAGAGCATGAAGGGACTTGTGCAGAACCTTCAACAACAGAACAGCTGAGAGCAAATAATATTTCTGCCTTTGTGGCACTGGCACTGGCTGGGCCAGTGCTGATGTCATAATTCCACCAGTCAATAAAATATCCTTAATTTCTGAGATCAAACAGGGAGTAGAGCAGAGCAGTCCCACATTTGGGGATTCAGATTAGTCCTTGGATACACAAATGCTGGGGGGAAAGGGGTAGAGGCTTTTCCATGCCTGGAGCACATGCCCTGCCTGGGTCTGAATCCATCAGCAGCTCTTGTCAGCCAGGGCACTGAATGTGCCTAGGAAAGGTACACAAATGTCAATTTTATCAGAGAGAGAGGAGACAAAAGCAAATTGGTTCAAAAACCAGCTTGTGAACAAATGGGAACAAGCTGACCACCTCATTTTGGAGGAAAGTCTGTGGCTGTTTCTCCAGCTGCAGGAGGGAGCCGAGGGCCTCGGAACAGAGGAGAGCAGCTTGCAGAAGAAAGGGGAAATTGGGATGGAATTGCTGCTTTGGAGAGTGCCAAACATTTGTATTGTTAGTGCAGTGGGGAGGCCAGGGAGCAGGCACACCGCTCTGCCCTGCTGCTGCTGCTTTTGTTTCATCTCTTCTCGGGAAGGAAGAGTTGCTGTGAGGGGCAGCAATGTCCTCTCTTCCTTTTTTATTTCACTTCTCATTCAGCACGAGCTGGGCTAGAGGTAGCACTGGGAAAAGCTTTGGGAAAAGGAAAGGAAAAAAACTTTGAAGGCAAAGTTTGTTGCTGGGAAGTGACCTGCAGGCTTTGGGAAGTTGGAGTGTGCAGATGGCCTTTTCCATCTGAAATCACCCACCGTGGAGGAGAGGAGCTGGAGACACTCTCTGTAGCTTCAGGCTCATGCCTGGAATCAGTTACTCTCTTTCCTTGCTTTCCCAGAGCATGGAAATTTATATTCAGTACATTTAGAAAGACACTGATTTAATGAGAGGGAGAATCTTAGGCTGTAACTTTACATTGCAGAAATTTTTTTTGTCGTGGTTTTAGTGTAAGTTGTTTCCTTCCCCTGGCAGCACATTCTGGTCTCTAGGAAGCAGAGTGCCCTCTATCAACTGAGTTAACTTCTTGTGGGCTCTCCTATTGAATATGCAAAGAAAAAAAAAATCTTGGATCAGAACAAAAGAATCCTGCCTAAAAAGTTGGTTTTCAGCCTTTTTTTTTGGAGTTAACCTGATTTAAAACAGGTTGTAGCAGAGAAACTCAGGGGGTGAAGAAGAGCTGAATAGAGACAGGAATGGGTAGCCAAGACAAATTACTCTTAATTAAACCTAATTCAGGCTTAGTCCTTTTACAATAGCTCCTATGTCATGAAGCATCAGTCTCAAAGGTCCCATTTTTGAACAGCTGAGATTGTTCTAGTGTAACAATGAGGGTTAATATGGGTAATTGCATTGCTCCATAAAGATGAAAAACTGTCTTTTAAGAGCTAATTCAGATATCCTTGAGTGACATCTGCCAGCAGCTTCTCTCACTCCAGCACGACAGCCACTAAACCAAGGTGATGGAAGTGCCCTGGTGCATGGCAAACCAGCCCCTGGCACCTTTAATTTTGACCACGAACTGGCTGAAAAAGTTTTCACCCTGGAGTCCTCCATGTCCAGCATCCTCCACGAACATGAAACTCAGGGAGTGAATGGCAGTGATTTCACTGTTTTAGGCACCTCGGACCCACAGCCTTCCCTCAGCACGCTCAGAATTCTGCCCAGGTCTCTGACCAGACAAAGAAAGTGAACAGAGTTCCATCTTTTCCTCCATGCTTGCAGAATTTACTCTCATTCAGCATGCTCTCTGAGTATTCATATCCCTTTCTTTCTTTCCATTTTGGGTTTATTCAGGTCAAACTCTACTTTAATCAGGTACACTAATCCTTGGAGGTTTTTCTTTCTACTTCAAGATAGTCTCACACTGAAATCAACGTTCATTGAATTTTGCATTTGTTGTGTTGCCTTTTATTGTTCTTAAAATTAAGACCAAAACACAGTTTATGGGGGAAAAGGGTTTTTATTTTGATATTTATTTAAGGATCTTTGGGTACAGCACTTTGTAGGTGGAATGTCTTGAAATGTATGTATTGTGCCTTACTGAAATATATAGTCTTACACACTGAAATAGATACAATTATAGACTTTCTAAATTAGTATATCTATCAAAAAAATTTTAATGAGAGGTTTGGGTGAACTTCTCATTTTGAGGAACTTTCTTTTTGGATGGGTTTATTTTAGCTTATAAAAATGTGTTTTGGAGAGGACTTTGGTGTCTGTGACTTTTAGACTGTTTGGTTTGTGGTCTAACAGTACAGTGGGTCTCAGTTAAGTTATCAGACTTTCAAAGTTACAAGTGTGGGGGCTAAAAGCACTGAGAATACATCAAACTATATAAAAAGGTATATAAGAGGGGTATAAAAAAAAAAAGCAAAAAATCATCCTGGCATCGGTTGAATGTTAAAAGTAAAGATTACTAAGGTCTTAATACTAAGGTCTTATTTAATACTTTAGCTAAAAATTCCGTTTTTTGCCATTATATTGGATGTGTAACCAATAGATAACTGGATTCCTGTACATCTGTATTTCACAGCAGGGCAAAACCACAAAAGTTCCATGGATTTTGTGTAGCTCTTCTCCAGTAAATATCCCACAGATAAATGTAAATGCTTATATGCAGGCCTCTGACTGCCATTAGCCCCAGAAATGACAAATGCCCAGAGGTACTGGCAACAAAATGCCAAAGTTATAAAGGACATTGTTCTTACCAAAGCATATTTGGAAGAATAGATTAAATTCCATGTATATAATTGGAAAAAGAGTCTGCATCTATTATCACTTTAAAACAACATCTTTATCTTCATATTTGCTAGATGATCTGCTAGTTGTGCTGCCTGGGAAGGCAGGACATTAAAAGCAGTTCTGTGATGGATGAGAGGAGCTGTTTCTGAGTGCACATTTCCTGCAGGCCAGGGCCAGGATGTGAGATGTGCACAAACCCACACCTGTGCACAGAAACTTTGGAGAAACACAGCAGAAGGCAGAGCACCTCAACTAAATTCTGTGTGCCTGAGGTTCCTTTCAGCTGCTTTACTTCATTCCTTCCCCTGTTTCTTCCCCCCCACCCCAGCTTTAGATTTATGAGCCACTCTAAACTTTTCTGGCTGCTTCTGGAAAGGATTCATGGCCACTCGTGCTCCCAGCATCCAACAAATCACTCATTTCACAGCACTCATTTCTTTCATTAGATGGGTATTCCTCATTTTCTGTGCACCCCTCCTGCTTCACTACAGTGATTTGAAGGGTTTTGCATACCAGCCTCGAGAGAAAAGTGTTTTATTTGTTGTTGGTTTGAAATGTAGATTTCATCAGTTCTGGTCCTCTTTTATTTTTGGGTTTGTTTTTTTTTTTTTGGTCACCACAGCATGAAAAATAGTGAAAGGCAACTGCACATTAAACTGAAGGCTAATTTACAGGTTCTATTTTTTTGGAATAGTTGATTTTTACCTTGAAGAAGAAGGACAGACTAACTGACCTGATGATTTCCCTTGTGGCTCTGTTTTCTCTGCTTCTGTGATTGAATGAATATTTGTGGGGGAAAATGAGTTTTGATGCTTTTGTATCAGAGGTTTTGCATTCAGCAATTTTATTTTTTTATTGATATTCTTTGCAGTTGAGCCAAATGACATCTATTTTGTTGCATGGTGAATGTAAGTTGAATGTGAGCTCTGGATGTGAGGCATTGGGGTTTCAACAGTGCCAGATGACAAATAGGTGCATTTAAAATATCACTTATGTATAGAAAATTGTGGTTTTTTTCCTGGAGAAAACAGGGCAGATATTTAACTTGTCCCTTGAGCTCCTCTCTGTCTAGATTTGGGGAAACCACAGCCCTTCCTGTGTTTCCTTATGTGGGGAGATGGGAGGCCCCTAAAGAGATCCACACCTTGTGATACTCCTTGCTATTTAATATTCCCTCTGCTCTCTAAGTTAAAAACCAGATAACATTCATTTGCATTTTTATTCAAAGCAGGCACAGGACAATTTTTCTCTTTAGTCTCTTGTGTGTGACTCAATTGCTCAGCTTGGTTATCCTTTCTTTGGGACAAGGACATCTCCAGCAGTGCCCACCAAGATGAGTTTCTCATCCCCACCAATGGCCTGGGGAGAGGATGCGAGAAATTAATCCTGTCTCTCCCCTGGCAACTCCAATTCCAGAAATTATTGTTTCACCCCTGTTTTCTTTCAACAATCCATGGTAAAAGTCAGATCAGGTGTTTGCTGTGTCTCTATTTCTGACCTTAGGTTGCAATGAGTCCCTGAAAGTTTTCTGACTTGGGGTTTCTGACTTGGGGCTGCAAATCCTTGTGGTTTTGGTTTGGGAGAGTAGCAAAGCCTGAGAGATCATCCATCTCAGCCCCCTCCCAGCACCAGGTTGTTTTCTGTCATGTACCTTTGGGGCTTTGTGGAACTCTTTTTAAAGAGAGTTTCTTGGTGGGCTCTGCACCATTTCTATGGACAGCATCACCTTCTCTGTGTCTCACTGTGAGAAATTGCCTGATGCTGATCTCGTGGATTTTTTTTTCCTTGCTTCTATTTCATCTAATTGACCTTAATTCATGGCAACCCTTTGCTTTTTGAGTGTTCTACTGGTAAGCAGCTGTCGTATCACCCCACGGGCAATAAGCCAGCTCTCTTTATTTTCAGTTTTCTCCTAAACTGCCTTTTCAAGCCCCTTTTAATTGTACACTGGGCTTCTGTTTATTTTTTTTTTTCATGTTCTTCAGCTCTCCTGTCCAGAAGGACACAGAATTCCAGGCAGTGTCCTACACCTGCTACACCAGAGTCTCCCAAAACAGCAGCACTGGGGTGCTCAGGGCTTGCCCAGAGTGCTCCCTAAGCATCTGAGTTGTGAGGGGCAGGAAGCTCCTACTTCTATTTTTCTTTATTAATGGCTACTTAATTCCAAAATAATATTAGATTTGTTCTCTACCACTGTCCTAGATCATATTTATTTTAGCAAATCTACCTCACCAGTGTTCTGTAGTTTCTTTTTTGTTTTGCTTTTACCTTCTAATTAGGCTAATAAATATATTTTACAAGTAATATATTTTTCAGGATCCATATAATATATTATTGATTTATCATGATACTCGTGGTCCAGTGTAAGCCAAAGAAGTAGAGGAAGGAAAGGAGTGCCTGTCTAAGATGTGTCACTGCTAATTTCATTAATATCCGTGAGAAAAATGACCTTGTGAAGGTTGTGAAGGTATTTACTTGGGGTTGGGTGCTGGTTTGACACTAAATGAGCCAGTCAGGAATCTTTCCTTCAGTGGCTCTCTGTAAGCTCCATTAATTCTACTTTTTGAGGCAGAAATATCTAAATCTTCCAGGCCATATGTTTAGCTTATAACCTTGTTTGTTATCAGTCACAGCAGGCCTATTTCATACTCCTTTACTGCTTGGTACATATGTGAAAATTACTATTGTTGGAGAGGGGAGATGCTGTTGTAAGCCAACAGAGATTCACTCAATCTTTATAGGAATCCTCTAAGTACTCTGCAGTGCTCAGTGCATGAGGAAGCTTGGATTTAAAATCATGTATGGATGAAGAATAATGAAATGAAGAGCTTTTCCTTCACATGCACATCTACCAGAAGGAAATCTGTTTTGCTTGGTGGACATGGTTATATTATATTACAATTAAGAAGAAGCTGCTGAATCAGACATTTCTGTGATTTTTGCAGTTTGATGAAGCTTGTGCCATAGTTGAAGGAATCTTCCAGGTTTTTTTTTTTTTACAGGTATGACACTAATGTTTCTGAGACATGTCCCCAGTCCTCTACTGAACCATATTCTCACACAAATGTAACTCCCAGGTGTGTTGCCACATTGAGGTTTTTAATTGCATTTTGTTTACTGTGCTCCAGAATTCTCATTTTGCTCTCATCAACACTTATGGTTAATTTAATACAGGAAAACTAAATCCATTAAGATCAAAGCACTAAGTGTGGGGCTTGTGCCATGCCTTCATTTCTATGGCACTTAAAACCCTTAGGTTAAACATATGTTAACATGAGTTCTGAGTGTATCTCCTGGAACAAACTGTGTTTTTCTTTTGCCTTGCAAGCTATTTCATTTCTCTCAAGATCAGGTCGTGAGATCTCTGTGCCTGACAAGCAGAAAATTGAGACAATGGTGTTTCCAATGAGAGAGTGAAGTTTAAATGACATGACATAGGAAGGAGTTATGGAGAAGGATCCTGTCCCTTTGTGTGTTCAAACACGTGGTTTGCCAGCTCTGAGGGGTCCTCTTGGACCCAGGGATGCTGCTTAAGGTAGAAAGCATCAGAACAAGCAGAAAATGATGCAAAATTTTCTAGCTGAAACACCGATAAAGGTAAGATGGGATGCAGCAAGAATCGATGTGCTTGCGCCAGTGTTATGATAAATATTATATTAATGATAAGATAAATAATTTAAATTACTGTGATTTACCCTCCTACCTAAAACATTGACTTGGGAGTGGGGTAACTCTTACATGCAAGAGGTTCCAATTCCCCAGCTATTTTTCATATGCTTGATGCAGTTACTCTTGATGAACTGGTGGCTACTTAAAGATGTTGGATTTCTCTGCTGATTCCAATCCAGGTGTTTGAGAGTCAGAAGTTTGGGGTTTATGCACAGCAGTGGGTACTTGAAAAGGTACAGCATAGGTACTTGAAAGTACCTACAGCATAGGAACTTGAAAGTCTCTGGCCATTTATGCTTTTGTGTGCTCTGGAAAATAATTTAGTGAGTGACAGGTCCGGAGTGGTAGCAGTGTGTGTGAGCAGTCAGCTGGGAAAAAAAGAGAGCCTGGTTACAGGAATTATAAATGAGAACAAATGTTTGACTTGAGGAGAACAAAATGAGCTAAAAATACAGCCCAGGAGCAAATGGTCAGAAATAAAGGGAGCCAGTTTGGACTTGATAATAGTTTTGACTTCAGTAAACTCTCTTAAGCTCTTGCTCCCAAAGGAGAGAAGATAGCACAGAAGTGAAATCTAAACCAAAAGAGCCACTCATCCATCCTGGATGGATCTCTGAAGGCTGTAGCTGCATGGGAACGGGAGAAGAAAAAAAAGGAGCCACAGGGGAGGTTTGGAATCTTGGCTGCCAAGGGCAAAACAGAACTCACAACTCTCTGGATGCGACAGATGAGATTTCAGCTGCACAGAGAGAAAATGAGCCTAGCAAAGACAGGGGCCTGCAGAGAGGAGGGAGAGCTGCCAGGGTGAAAGAAGGTGGCTGTTTGGCTGTGGTGCACATTTTCCTTTGGTTGTCACTGGAAAGCATCCCCTGGCTGGCAGGGAACATCAGTCCTTTCTGTGAAGATATCTCCATGCTTTTGCTGGGGGGCTCGGGGGGCAGAATGCTCTCCACACCTCCCAGCTGTGCCACAAAGGGACCTGTGGCTTCCATGTGAGGCTGCCCAGTGCCCAGTTTGGCTTCTAAAGGGAAACTACTTTGTCTTTGGCTGGTGCTGAGCAAGGTTTCACAGGCTTGGACAAATTGAACATTTTTTGAAACCGTGGCTGCTGCTCCTTGTCTCTGTTTCTCTCGTGTTTATCAGAGCCCTTCTTATCAACTTCCTCCCAGTGGTCATAACTTGCACTTTGCTGCTTGTGGTTTGCTCCTGGCTCAGGCTGGAGCACTTGAAGAGCTGCAGTTAGGTTTTAAAAGTGCTGCAGTTCAGTGACAAGAGCTGTAACTGCTGAAGTGCCTCACAGTGAACTTCTTGGGATATATTTTAATCTGATTTCACTGGATTAGCAGTGTGTCCACAAAGCAGCAGGTGTTTTACTGGCTGTAATGGAGTATTTATTTCCTGCTGCTCAGGTTCACAGGGACATTCTGAGGCTCCTTTCAACCTGGTTTATCCTTTAGTCCTGAGTTTTATAGTCATACTTCCATACAGGACATCTTCCTCAGCTGGGCATCACTGGAAAGGAGAAGCAGGCAGGGGAAGAGAGAAGCAGGAACATTTTTTAAATTCTTAAAGTCAACCTTCCTCAAGCTATCTCATTTTCCTAAAAGCAGTACTGTCTGTACTGAATTACTCAACTCTGCTTCTTCAAAAAGAACAAATCAGAGTTTCCCTGAAATTTTAATTTCTTCTATTTCTCTTCTAAACTTGTTCAAAACGTCAAAACCTCACTAAAAAACCTTCCACCAACCTAAAAAAAGTCCACCCCCAAAAAAAAACCTCACTCAAAAAACCTTAAAATTCTTCCAAATTTCTCTCCACAATGAAAAATTTTATTATTTAACCTGATTGTTCTTTTCTTGTGTATTTATTAGATGAATAATTTTATTTCTTCTTCACTTTCCTCCGAAAGAATTTTTTTCCCAAACCTAATTAAAAAAACCCAACTACAACCTACTTTCTATCAGAAAATATTTTTCTCTAGATTTCTCTCAAACGGAGAGAAGAGCAAAAAGAGAGACAAGAGCATCTCTTATATGTTTGTCATTATAGGGACAAATGTCATAAGGAATAGAGACACCTTTAGAAATTACAGCTTGGTTTTTAAAATCGCTTCTGCCTCTTTTATCCTCCAAAAAAACCAACCCCACAACAAAACCCAAACAAACAAAAAAGCAAAACGAACCAAACAAGAAAGCAAAACAGAACAAACAAACAAAACCCCTGGGAAACTTCCTGAAGGAAAGTAGCTGCCTGAGGCATGAATATAGGAGTTTTTTCTTGCTGGGCTGGAATTCAGCTGCTGTTTGGAGCAGGGGATGAGCAAGGGAAGGAAGTGAGGGAACTCCACACAGTTGTACCTCTGCTCGAGCAGGTGAGCTGCATGTGGTTGAGATTTTAATACTTATGCTGCTGTAATTCCCTGGTGATTTGCTCTAGGAGTTGGGTGCTGGTTTTGGTGGCTGATATTTGTGCACTGAGTACAGCTTTTTGTGCCATCTTGTGTCTTTAGGAGACCCAGAGTCAAGAGACAGCTCAGCCAGAGGAGCCTTTGCTTTAACAGAATTACACAGAATTTGCTTTGGGGTTGTCTGTCCTGACAGTTTTGATTTCTGTAAAGTAGATCCAGTGCAGGTATTGCTATTATATTAATATGATACATAATAGAAAACTATTCCCTATTGTTTTTGCCATTCCAGGCACAAGAAATGATTGTTGAAACATCACTGTAAAAATTCAATTTCAATGAGTAGTCTCTTGTTTGCTTTCCCAGCCTCGATGGCTGTGAAAAGCTAGAATCAATTCATCACCCATTTAAGTAAAATCCACCCCCAAAAAATATTCAAATTTTAAAGCTATTACTGTATACAAACATATACACACACTCCACCCCTGGACCTTGGTGTTACTTGATGTAAACTGTATTAATATATCAAAAATAATTAATTCCCCCTTCAGTCAAGGCAAAAAACTTGTCTGGATTTTAAATAACTCACTCTCCTGAAGAAACCAGGCACCTCATTCCAGACTGTCCAGGACAAAGGGCATTAAAACCTTCCTGTTTCATTTATCTTGCATTAATTACTTCGTATATTTAGCACTGAGTTGACATTTTTATTGCTCAGGAGATTTGGATCTGTGGCAGCAGAGGGAGGGGAATGCAGGTTGAGGCTTCAAGCACTGACTGGAGTTAAGTGGGAGAAGTAGGAGTGGGATGTTGGTGGGAATTGGAGAGAGGACAGCTCTGTTTCTGATTTCAGGAGAGTGAAATCCACTGAGCTGCTGGATATTGAGGAGGAGGGATGTGGAGGGGCTTGCATCTTGCTGTCTGTCCTGGGGAGGGTAAAGAGAAGGCATGCAAACAACTTTGATCCAAAGAGAGCAATTTGAGAGCAAACACCAAACAGATAACCACCTAAATATCTTGTGAAAATCTCTTTGCACTGAGAATGAAGGTGATAGGGCCCATGTGGAAATACTCTGGGGATATATCTCTGTCCTCAGAACCAACTGGATTTTGTCCCAGAAGGAATCAGTGCTGGAGTTAAACCTTATCAGAGGTGTTGCCACCTGTTTTCCTTCTGTGATGCCTTAAATGGCTACCTAGAAACAGAGACTAGACAGGAATAAAGGAAAAAGGAGGTATTTGTTTGAAAGGCCTTCAGGTGCACACTTTGGGCTTTAGAGATCTTGCTTCAGTGAATTGTAAAATGGATGTCCACAGGTCACAAGTGCTTCACACTTTTATATCAACATTAATTTACTAACCAGAACCCAGCCAATGATGTGATTTCTTCTAGCTTGCCCTTTTTTTTCCCAAGATGAAGGTTTACAGTTCTTGTTTCTGGGTGTGCTTGAAGGGCAACTTAGAGGTTTTGTTATGTCTATTTTAACACAGAGAACAGCACTGAATGAGCTACAGGAAACTTCAGAGTTACACCAGCAGTACAGGATTTGAAGCATATAAAAGTTAAAACTTAAGGCATCATCTGGAACAGTCAATGCCTGTTCATCCACTTCTTCTGGCACCCTGCTCTAGTGCCCCTGGAGCAGGAGAGGAGCAGCCATATGGCTTGCAGTAACTTGAATTTCAGCAGAGATTTGAAAAAGAGCTCTATTTCATCTCTTTTTTTTTTTTTTTTTTGCCCAGATCATACTTTGAACTCTATTTTTCACAGCCTAAGAAATACTTATGGATGCTACCAGGCTGCTCCAAACCAGAGAAAGAGCATCTTGAGAGAGGTCAGCACAGGTTGTGTGCCTGGAGGACAGACCCTTACAGCTGCCCCTGGAGAAGCCTCAGTGGGTAGGAAGCAGATGGCTCAGCTCTGTCAGCATCCCAAAGTCTCCTAAAACACCAAATTATTGAGGTTCTGGCTAGCTAACTGCATCTGAGATGCTCATGGGCATGGCTCCCTTTCAGCCCTACAAAGACAAAATAGAATTTTAATCCTCGAAAGAGAATTTTACAAAGGGAGTGCATGAAAATGGGGACTGCAACGTAGATGAATGTTTGCTAATAGCAGTGGAATATTGGATTTGGGAATGTAGGAGGGCTTTTCTAGCTTTACAGACCCATAGTATTTGTAAAATTACTTTATTTAAAAAAATCAGTGGGTGTTAAGCAGGCACTCTGTTAAATATGAATAATTTAAACCAGTGAATAATTAAAGCCTGTCTGGGAAGAGTTATGCAGGTAATTTAAATTTCAGGTGTGCACAGAAGAAAATGTGAACACAGGGCAATTTGGGATTGCATATTAGCTTTGCACTGCTCAAGTGAGTCCTGATCTGAGCCATGAGCCATGAGTGTTCCACCACGAGCAGCAAATGCCAAAGCAATAGGAAAATGTGCATTACTCCTGGACTTAATGGACTTTCTCTTCAAAGGAGACAAAGTGACTTTGAAATGGGACCTGCAACTACCCTCCAGCTCCTGGGAAAACCACTCTGGCTTTCTTTTGATGTAAAGGACGTTTCAAATGGGGAGGTTCAATTCATATCCTGCATGTTTTGTGCCACCAGTCATGGTCCCTGGCTGGTAAATAGGAAACAAAGTGGATTTTGTACCTGGAGAGAGGGAGTGAAGAGTATAAAACTGGCTGGGTGTTCCTCAGGGGGAGGTTTTAGCCACACCTTTGGCTGCAGTGAGCTTTTTGTCTATTTTACAGCACATGTATTTGGAAGCTACTCATTACTGAGTGCAAAGAATGGCAAATAACATATTCAGTGAGGGACCAAGGGGATGACACAGGAAAGGAGAGCCTGAATGCAGCATTGCCATTTCTGGGTTGATGGGTCACCTAAAAGCATAGGCTGCTAAATGTAGGTGTAGTAACTCAGGAAATAAAATTATTCTTGCCCAAATGAAGCAAATTATCTTGATCTGTTTCCACAGCTCAAGGAAAATAGTTTTGCATTAAAAAGCCCAAACCACATGAAATTCCTGTAAAAAACACTTTTGTAAGTCATCAGCTGAAGGGAAAGGTGGAAGAGAGAGACAGTGACATAGTAAAGAAAAGCATTTTCAGAAATTTCCATTGCCATGAACAGCAGATTTGCTCTCAGAAGCTCTAGTCCTGCATACAGTATTTTTCTGGGGGGAAGGAGAATATCCAGGAAGTTGCTACCACATCTACGTGCCAGACATGAGTAAATGAAGCTTTAATGTTTTCTAGTACTGCTCTTTGCTCTTCCATGTGGCACCTGAATTCTCTCTGGCAATTTCTATTCTTCTGATTGTGTGAGAATCACATCTGCTGTGCACAGAAACATGCATGAGTGCGAGGGTCTGGGAAGAGCAACAGTCAGAATTTACTTGCATAATGATGTTTAGGTATAAAATCTACTTCTACAGTAAAATAGGTTAGGAGGAGCTTGGTTTGTTGGTCGTTGGGGTTTTTAAAAGTTTATTCTTATTTTTTTATTGTAGTGGTAGCAGTTTTCCTTTCTTGCAAGAACAAAATCCTCCAGTTCAGGGCAGCACATCACTCCTGAATTTAGCAGCTCATCAGCTCCAGCAGGTTTGCTACAAGTAGTGTTGCTTTGGGATATATTTTCAGGATTTAACTCAGTTATATTCACCCTACAGGAGTATTTTCGCTGAGGTGTGCCCCTTTATGTTTCAGCTGTGAAGATCAAAAGATTTACAGTTTCTGTGCCAATGCCATATCTTTTCTTTCTTCTTGTCTCAAAAACAGCGAAGGAAGTAGGGGAGTTTCTCTGTGTCTTACAGGGAAGGCTGAGGGAGAAGCTGAGTTAATGCTGAGAGAGGAAGGAAGAACAACTAGAACACAAGGAGAAAGAATTATTCCTCTTCTAGTCCCTACTTTCTAATTTGTTCATCAATTAGGCAAACATATACAAATTTGTTCATCAATTAGACAAACATACCTCCAGGTGTATTTCCCTTAATACATCGTTAGGGACACAGTCACATCTTCCTGAAGCAGTCTCAAAGTTTCTGGACTTACCTGTCCAAAATAACAGGTCAGGGTTGTAAAAGAATAGGATTTTGAATAGAATTTAGAGTAAAACTGAAGGGAAAATTCTGAAGAAACATGATTCATGCTTAGGTCATTTGTTTCTTTGTTTTACATTGAATTCAGGGTGCAGCACAAATTGGATTTCTAGCCAACAGATCTGTGCTCCTACTTCTCTCGTTATAACAGTGATTCACCTTCCATTAATTTGCACACACATTACAGCTCCTCAAATATGAACGAGAACAGAGTTAGAATCAAAACCTAACCCAGAACTTGCAGCAAATAAAACCAGCAGATTTTGCCCTAATGCCACTGATCTCTGGAGTCAATAAGCATTTGGCAGAATAAATTTCATGTAACTTCAGGCATCTGCAGTAGGTGCACCTCCACCCTTGGTTTTCTCACCTCTGCCCACGTCAGTATTGAGAGGAAATGATTCAGAACGACTCCTCTGGACCTCTCTGGGCAAACCAATCAGGCTGGAATTTAGGGTGACACAACAGGCACAGAAAAGCCAATTTCTTCCTGGTGGCAGTGGTGGCAGCCCAAGCCAAAGCCCAGAGGCAGAGGCAGTAATTTGGGAGGCTCTTCCAGAGAGCTGCTGTGCCAGGTGATGTGCACAGCCCTGCCAGGTGATGTGCACAGCCCTGCTGGCATCACAGCAGCCCTGGAAGGCTCTGTCTGCTCAGGAGAGGGACCTGAATACCTCTCCCTGCATCATTTACCTGGCTGATAACAATGGTTTAGCTTTCTGAGCAGGTAAAGGTGAATGGATACCAGCAAAACACACACACACATTTATTTGATTTATATGTTATTGTTTCTGTACAAATAAGACTTATAAACGTTTGTTAATTGTGGTTTATTTGTAAAAAAAAAAATCAAAAATATGAATAAACTTTAAAAAGTTGCATTCAGACCTATTGAAGTAAAATTCTCCTGGTGATAAATGTGCTTTTTTGTTTCCTTAGGGTTTAAAAAAATCTTCCAGGAAAGACTTTTTCCCTCAGGAAATGAAAATATTTTGCTTTTAAACCAGACTTTAAACAATTTCCCTCAGAGAGTCAAACTTCTGTCCAGTTGCAAGCCTCCTGTTCAAGCCCTGTTATGCCAGGATACATTAGAATATCACTTCCCCATATGTGAACACTATAATTTTCTGCTCACACCCCTGCTTACTCAATCCCTTGTATGTGAGTAACTAGATATTTTATTGTGATAGTGATCAATAACCCTTCATTGCTTTAATGTAATTTTAATGTAATTTTAAACCAACCATGAGAGGAAAAAATGCACTGCCTAAATCCTGAGCATGTCTGTCAAGCTCCTTCCCACAGGAACACTGAGTTCCTGCAGTCAGCAGAGCAGGTGCTCCTTTGGAGCTGTGTTCCTGCAGGGTTTGTGGGCAAGAGAGGGAAGATATGTAATAAATATGGAATATATTTATTCCATAGCAAATGGAGGCTGCTGTTGGGATCTGTTTGTAGAGGTAAAGGTGTGTATTTTGCTGTACAGTGCTGTTTCAGGTATCGTGGCTGATGCTGTGCATCAGGAAAGCCTTGAATGGTTGAATTTGTTATGCTAATTTTTTAATAAAACATCATTAAATTCAGCCAGAGGAAACTGGCATTTTCTGCTGTTTGTAGCTGGAAAAGGACAAATCAGGTCAATTGTAGCAGGTTAGTTACATCCTGTGCCCTGGCAGAAATGTAGGTTCGGGTTCTCCCAGGAAAGAAGAGGATTTGAACTGATTTCTCTGCTGTTCTAAACCACAATATGAATGTGCTAAGGACAGGAATGGCATTAGAAATTGTGTTTGGGGGGAGAGAAAGGTAAATTCAAAACTCCACTTTGGTACCTAAAGCAAGAAACTCCTGCAGCTGAGGTGCACAGTGCTGGTGAAACCTTTAAAGGGTGTGATTGAGGGATGTGGAAGTACAGAGGGCACAACCAGATCAAAGAGAATTTCCCTGTGTCTTAAGAGCTGAATGACCCAACAAAAACTAACAGGAATATGCCTATTGGTAGAACTTTAATTTAAAAAGGGCTGAGCAAGACAAAGAAAACACAGTTAGGCACGGAGGGCACTTTCATTTGAGAAGTTTGCCACGTTTGCCTGGGCACTGGGGAGAGGAGAAGAGGGGAAAGGAAAAACAAAGAAGTGCTTGCAGGCCCGGGTGGGCAGGCACCCAGGGGCAGGGAGGTGGCACAGGGCACCACACCAAACAAAGGCTGAGATCGTTGGCATTTGGAATGCACTCATCACCAGCATCCATCTGGGGGAAGGCAGCACCAACAGTCCTTGCCCTTGCTCGATTTAGAGTCTTCTGTGGCTGCAGCTTGGCTGCTGAGCTGCTGCTCTCTCTTCTGGCTGAATTCTCACCTACACGCAGCTCAGTTATCAGATTCTGAGCAGGCACTCCAACTTTATGAGGATCCTGCCTCAATACTGGGAAAAAAAGAGTCTCTTTGGACCATGCTTTATTGTAAAAACTCCACAGCTGAACGTTCCTCTTGTTCCTCTGAATGTGACACTGTTCATCAAAATGTAGCTGCTTTTTTTTTCTTTATTTGCTTAGATTTGATCACACGTTGTTCTGAATTTTTTATTTTCATTTATTGAAAGGTGACAGTACAGGAAAAAATTCATACTTTAATTTCTTTTTTTTTTTTGGTCAAGATAGACAGAGCTGGAGGAATTAATTTCTTTTCTCATATAGGAAAGCTGTCTGCTGCCTTGTATCTTTGCCGTGCAGCAGAATTCACTCCCAGTTTCTAGCCCAGAGGACAAGCCAAGTTGAAAGTGTGGACCTGTTCATTATGCATGCTGCCATTGTGCTTTTTTAAAAAATTAAGTTGAAGTCTTGAAAGCAGGAGCTCCCAGGTGTGTCCATAGTTATGGGCTATGGACACACTTGGTGTTGGATTCCCAAATTTTTATAAGTTTAACAAGTTATCATATCTAACAAACATTTTCCAATTAGCAGAGAAGTTGGTTAGATAATTTTTCCCCCAGGCACTGCCCTCTTGGAATTGGTCCAGGGCTTTGACCCATTTCTTTTCGTGATTGGAAAAAAAATGTAGGTCCTCTTATTTGAAAATAAGACTAAACAGCATTTCAGGAATGTGTTAGAAGGTTAGTTTATTAGTCTAAAATCTCAGAGAAAGGGTACAAGAAATACCAGAGGCTGTTTACCCACATATTAATAGCCTACAAAGATACAAAAAACGTGTAAAAGCTGAAATCTTTGGCCATCACATCCAATTGCTGTGCACATGATGGGAGATGGGGGCCAGGCTTGCTGTGTGCAGGAGGTGAACTGCAGCTGAAGGGATCTGTGCAGCTTCTGTGCTGGCTGAAATCCCCCAGCAGCTCCTGGAAACCTCCCCTTACCCTGAGAAATGCCCTTTGGGGAGATATGTATTTATTATTTACAGTTATTTATTGCCCTGCTGACCTAATCGCTCTGGGTTTTGTGATTCATGTGGGGAATAGTAACTGATGTCAGTCAGAAAAGAAACATCCAAAGCTTTGAGCAAATTTCCATTAAAATAAGGGTTTTTTTGTCTTATGACATTTATTTCATGAAACATTAACTTTGTTTTCTTCAGACTGTTTGAACATTTTGAGTTGAAGGTTTTCTCTCACTTTGGCATTACTAGATAACTATAATAATGCAGGGCATATCATAAAGTTTGCAGAGAGCTGTGTGTCTGAAACTGTTACAGTTCAAAAATAGAAATGAAACAAAGTCCAAAGAGAAAACTGTCAGTGAAAATTGGTAGCAATTGGATATGTATGTAAATTACAAAAACTAATCTACCGAGATTCATAGGGCAAATAATTCCAGCTACTATTACTTGGCACCAAATAGAAACATTTCATTGAAAATGCAGCTGCTAGAGAAATGAACTGATAAACATAAATAGAACATAAATGGCTGCAGGCAAACTGGAGTAGCAAACAGAAAAGGGACAGGGGAAAAGAAATTTGTTTTTCTACATGTGTGTATAGAGTGTTGTACTCATGTAAACATCTCAGAGCCTCTGAAGTGGAGGGGATTGTCAAGGGATCCCCAACCCAGAAAATTTCCCGGGTGAAAAATTCCTCAGTCACTCTTCCCAGGAATGGAGCCCCTCCCTGGCTGCAGGTAGGGAAGTGTGTCCAGAAAAAGGGGCCCTGCTGCTGGTCAGGAGATGCTGCCCATGGTCAGGGATAAAAGGGATGGAAGGATAAAATCAGGCTCTGAATTTCATGCTTTGCTGACCGATGAATTTAATACATTAAGCTGTGGTAGAAGAACTTAAGCAAAGCTTTAGGCCAAAACCTGATATAACTTTTAGGAATTGAATGATAAAATTACTCCATTATTCCCACTAGTTAGGGGGAAAACTGAAGTTGTACCTTACTCCTCCTCCCCTTCCATTCTTGTCTCAGAGTTCCAGCTAGGTGTGTAATGAATTCCTTTCCCTAAGGACGCTCGTTAATAAACACCAAACCCACATACCCATTAGTGAACACCAAAAACACACTTAAAGCCATGTATAAGCATATGCACATCCAAACTCCCCTCCTCCCAGGCACAGAAATGCCTTAAATCATCCTCTGCACTTTCCTGGGAGCCACACTCCAGATGTGGTATTTAAGAGTGAATGTGGCTAACGTTTATTAGACTTGAACTGTATTGTGGGTAATTGTCCAGTAATAACCTTTGGTAAATTATATGAAACCTTTACTTTACTTAACAGGGAACGCAGGCTCCCCAAACTCTAATATTATCATCATTCAAGATAATGAGCAACACAAACCATTCTATTACCAATCTAAAAGCAATAAATGTCAAAGTAAAGAACTATGCAATATTCTGGCCTGGAAGAACAAAGGACAAAAGTAATGATAATGCCTTTTTATATTTGCAGTCTATTATATCATGCATAACAAATGACCCTGTAATTGTAGACTGTGTTATTTTAACAGGTTGTAAAGGGAAAATGGTGGGGGTGCAGAGGGAGTGTTTTGAGCTCTGCCCTGAAAGATGCTGTAGGGCTGGTAAATTGGAATGCCTGATGATCCATCTGAATTTTCATCCTGGTAAACCTGCAGGATTATTCTGAGGCTGTTTTGTTTATCACCACGACCATCAGTGTGACACCAAGGTCCCTGCCTGCAGCCACTGATGGTTTTACCAATGACTCGGTGACAGCCCCAGGCCTCCTCTGGCACCAGCAGAAAGCAAGGACAACAAAACCATTTCAAACACAGCTTATTGATCCATGGAAATTTCTAATTTGGGCATTTAGGCACCATTCAGGGGTCACACAGCGTTTGGGCATTCATTCCTTTTGAGCTGCTATAAGTAAGTGGCTCTCTCTCTGCTGCTCCACGTGTGGTGCTGTAAGCTCAGGTACTCCTGGGTTTGCAGCGTGACCTCACTTTGGGCTATCTTGGTTTAATTTTCTTTTGTAAACAAAAGCAGAGGTTAGTAAGCTATTCAATCAGCATTCAGAGCATTTTTTTTTAATTGGGGGAAACAAAATTGCTTGAAACTTGGGGAGCCAATGCCTCAGCTACCCCTGGAGCGTATAAGTAGGGTAATTCCTACTTTCTTGCACCTTGTATTCATTGCCTATTTTGAGAAAATCATTTTAATCAAAAAGTGCTGTCTCTTAGTTCACATGCCTTTCATACCAGTGTGTCTGCAAAGCAAGCCATTCACTCAAAAAATATTTCAGTGGCACTACTCTCTGTGGTTGAAAGAGCTGATTCATGCAGCTTTGAGGGACTGTGGAGGCAATTAGCACACCTGGCAATTATCCTTTAGATCTCATTCACCACAATTCACAGCCAAATTCTCATAGCAGGCCAGAAGTCAACCCATCCATCCTGCTCTTTATACATTTGTGGGCATGAGAGTAGGACTTAGCTGAAAGGGGAGAAGTTCAGAGTTCTTTGACCAGAAATTAATCCTTTGCTGCCAATATATTGCCTTATAGCTCATGTCATTCTTTATGCCTTCAACCCAAAATGTTCCATCATGTTCAGCACCCAGCACAGGTCAAGCCCGGTATAGTTTCCTTGGGTGAAATTCTATTTTGTTTTGTTTGCATGCTTTGTTATTAAAGAGTAAATAGAGCACAGAATATAGGATGGCTTGTTTGGAAGGGACCTTAAAGATCCTCTTGTTCTAACCCCTCCATGTCAGGAAGGGACACCTTCCACCAGAGCAGATTGCTCAGAACCTCATCCAACCTGGCCTTGGACACACTCAGGGATAGGCATCTACAACTTCTTTGGCAAGATGTAAAACATGATATTAAACTGAACTAATCTTGCTTGTATTTCCCTTATTAGGCTGGTTGAACAAGTTGCCTGTGTTGTATGTTTGCTGTTCACAAGGTCACACAGCACTTTAACCACCTCAGAAATGCATCTGCAGTGTTTGTCAGAGGGAAAACAGGCCCTCAGAACAAAGCTCTGGAATTCAGGTTGTTTGTACCGCTGCTTAATAGATGTAACAGGGAAAAAAAAAAAAACAAGCAGCAAGAAGTTATTTTACATAACTTTCTTTTTTTCTAGGAAAAAAGATGACGAAACTCCCCAGTACTTGCATTTTCCACATCAGCATACATCCCAAACCTGTCAAGAGAGTGGCAGGGGGTGGCAGTGCCTGTCACATCCCTGCTTTTGGAAAAGATCAGAACCCTGATGGCACAGCCCTACTGCAGTTCCCATGGCAGATCTCAGCCAAGATGTTCCCCAGGAGAGTTTTAGATATCACCATTTCTCAGGTAAGTTCCACGACGATGATCACAGCTTGTGTTGTGTTTTATTTGTGCTCCTTCTTCCCCATGCCTAAATGTGTGCTATGCATTTATCTACACGTTCATCTGTTTCTGTTTGTCTGCAATTTTATGGGGTAGCATCTGTGAGTGGTAGTTTTGTATAATAACATGAATATAAGTGAAATCAACAGTTGTGTTTAAGGGCTGTGTTCAGCAAGCAGAGGAGTTTTGGAAGGCTCTAAGTGTGCATTGACTGCTACATAGCTGGTGTGTGAAGAGGGATTTGGTTAAACAATTTCTCTAGATATCAAGATTATTGTCCTCTTTTCCTGGGATACTGCAGAAAAGAAACCTTGCTCCTTTCAGTCTGAAAAAAAACCCAAACCCCAGAGTTGTGTTTTGGTTCACTGACTCCCCATCCCAAATGGCATTGGGTTGCTTAGCAGATTTATTCAAGTTCAGAAACAGTTCAGGAAAGAATTTATGTGAATCCATCCTCAGAGAAAAGTGTAAATATTAATGCTGAGCTGGGAGCAAGATAAGTGACAATGTCCAAGATACTCAGGAGAAAATAGTTAGAGAAACTGTTTTGGAATTACTTATATATATGAGTTTTAATTCCCAAAGTGAGTAGGAGGCCACAGGACTGTTCCAAATATCAGTCTGAAGGCAGAAGTGCACCCACAAAGGCTTATCACAAATTGATGATGTGTGCTGGCATGGTGGAGAGATTTAGATCTACCTAAACCAGTTTGGATGCAGGCTGGCACACAGCAACCAAACCCAGGACCTGGGAGCCCAGCACGTGCTGTGATACACCCAGTGATGTTCCACCAGCAATGAAACAGCTGAAAAGTTAAAGAAGACTGGAAATTTATAGAAGAAAGCCCAGAAAAAGTGCCCAGAGATCTGCTCTGCCTATCTTATCCTCAGGCAAATGGCAATGCAGTTTAATAGAGAGTGTTTTTAATGGCATTTTGCACATTAATGGAGGAATTTCCTGCATCTTGGAGATGAGGAACTCATGTTGGAAGGGATTTGCATGGAATGATACTGCAGGGTCTCGTGGGACTTCCACACTTTCAAATAATCCTGTCACATATACTCTGGGAGGAAGTGCTAATTAAAAGTATAAAAGAGCATATGTGGTATTTGTGAAGCTGCTATCCAAAGCTGTATTGCTGCATCTGCTGTGCCTTGCAATTAGTCACAGTTAAATCAGGAAAGAAGATCTCTGAGCTCTGCACTTCTAAAACTGCAAATAAATCCCTCCCCCCCAAAAAAAAGCAGGCACAGGGCACCTGTAATGCAGTAGAGGGAAAAGTAAATTTTCAGCAGGTGGCTTTGCTGCTGTAGGTTTTCTTTTATCCAGAGAGGGTGTTGATTTTCAAGCTTTTAAAACCAGAAGGGACAACAGAGTTTTTGGTGTGGAACAGCAGGGAAAATGGGATCAGATGTTACATGTAGATATCCTCTACATGGCCCACATGAATCTGTCTCTTTATGCTGCCATAGGTACCTGTCCTACTGGGATTTTTTGTTATTAAAATTGCAGAAAAGAAATGAAAAGTGCATCTTGCAAATGCAATGTCATAATAATTGATCCTTCTGGGGAGAAGAGATAATTCACTGAAAATTTTCTAGATTTAACAACAACAAAGAAGTATTTATAATGGCCTTAATTTTGTCTGTATGGTCCTGTGACTTCAGCTATAGGACTAGATTTCTTTCATTAAATGCTATCTAATATCTGTGATCAGTGAGTACTGGAGGTTTTTGTTTGTTTGCTTACATACATGTAGGGTTCAAACAGGCTAAGAAAAATGTCAAGTTAATAATCATGACTACAGCGAGAAGTTTTACTGTCAGGTTCATCTAGTCTAAGATTTCAATCAGATCAATCCAGGATTCTTGCCCATAAGCAGAATGCAGGAATTCTTTCTGTTCCAGGGTTACTAAAACGTATTACAGGAAGTTATTGAAAAAAAATAATAATATTATTAGAGGAAAAGCACTATTAATATCAGGAAAAAATAGAATTAAGTAAAAGGAATTTTCGGTGTTAGTTTTTTGGCATGTGGCCTGTCTTACCTCTTAACCTATAACTTATGGTGGCACAGTGATTTTTAGTGGCATCCAAAATCAGCAGTCTCCACTAATCTACACCCACAGAAACCACAGGAGTAGAAAGGAGGAGAAAATCAACGTTGGTACAGCATTTTCTTAGTGGCTGTTTCACAGTTTTGAAATATGAAAGGATAATGATGCTGATTTTTTTTTAATTTTAGTCCTTTATTTGCTCTGTATTTACTGTGGGCTTGACAACAATTCCTGGTGCTTATTTTTGCTTGTATGATTCCCTCTTTCTGAATCTTCTTCTCTTTTATTTAAGAAAAAATGCCCTTTCTAAGTCAGGAAGAAAGGCAATTTTATCACACTTCCCAGGCCTCAGGGAAAACAGGTGACCTTCCCAGAAAGTGTCTGAAATTCCCATTTCCAGTACATTTTATTACTAGGCAGTAATTCCACATGTATAAAATAAACTGTAGAACTCCTAAACAGATAGATGGGAAAGTACCCATACAATAGAGGTTTTACTTAATGCAGAATTTAGCACTAAACATACCAGATATTATCTCCTTTTTCAGCTCTTATTAGAAGCTTATGGGATGTTTTTCATCAATAATGTTCCAGAGCCCTGTACTTATGATCAGAGCTGGGTGAATTATTCATCCCAAACAATATTTGCCATAAATTTATGCTCTCCATTTCCTGGAAAAGCACTGCTTGTTTTTATGCTGACTGGGTAGGACAGCCTGCTGCTTTCCAAGGGCTCTCAGTTTCAGGGTTACAAGGTCCACATATGAATTTGTTGTCCCAAGGACTTGTTTGCCCTCAGAGGTGATGTGGGATGTTGTTCCCTCAGGGGCAGCACTGAGGAGTTACTCCTCATTATCTGCCTGGGAACTGCTGAGGTAAAGGAGAGGTTTCTGAAGGTGTGACCTTTCTCTGGAGGGAAATATCTTATTGCAGAGTAGCTCCCCACAAATTGATTTGTCATTCATACACGTCTGTGCTTCACTGGTGCTGTTTTGTTCTGGGCCAACCAAGCCTCATAAATATTATTCACTGTGGTCTGAGCACCTCCTTTTGAGGTAAGCCAAGCTTTTTTTGGCTTTGGCTTGCAGGGTGTGTGTAAACCCATCTGAACTCATCTGAGCTGAGCTGTTAGGAGGTGTTAATGTGGTCTGGCAGCTTGCCTGCTGAATCCCATGGGGTGGGAAACCGTGGCTTTCCCTGGATCAGCTCACTTGTGCACACTGCTGAGTGCTGGGCTGTTACTAACCCTGAAAGGAGTTTTTTAGGCATCTTTATGCCTCATTGATTCTCACAGCACTGGGTTTGTCGCAGTTGTTTTCAAGTTAACAAAAATGTAAATATCACAACCGTTTTTCTTATCTCTTTGGCCAAAGAGAAGAACTTCTATTTTAAGATTTGCTTTCATAATTTGTGTTACATACAGACACTAGTTCTGTTCTGTTCAGATAGACACACAGAAGATTCCAGCAGCCGAGCAGGCTGAGGGAATCTCTCTCTCCTTCTTTCTATCTTCTTTTTTATTAATATCTAATCTAAATATCAATTCATAATAAAACCTTCTAATTTCTAATCACTCAATCAACGGACTCTGGTGGTTGGTAGAAAGGCCCTGAGAAGCAGGGCTGCCTCTCCTCAACGCTGGGCTGCAGGACAAGCCATGATTTATCCCTGCAGGTCAGCTCACCTCCCCTTGTTTCTCCCCACTGGGGTGGGGTGGAGAACTGTAAGGGTAAAAGGGAGAAAATCTCTGAGTTGGGATCAGGATGGCCTGAGAGGTAAAGCAAAAGCTGCACAATAAAAGCAAAGCAGGAATTCATTCATTTTGCCATGGGCAGGCAGGTGTTCAGCCATCCTCAGAGAGCAGGGCTCCTTCACAAGAAAAGGTACCTTGGAGGTCACAAATGCCAAGCTCTGAATATCACCTCTTCCTTCTTCCTCCAGCTTTTGGAGCTCAACATGACCCCATAAGGTCTGGGATATCCCTGTGGTCATTTGGGGTCAGCTGTCCTGGAAGGGAGGTGTGAGAAACAGAAAAAAGCCTCGTTGCTGTGTGAGCAGTAACTAAAATATATAATACTTAATACAAAATGTAAAATACTTAATAAAAAATACTTAGTACAAAATATAAAATACTTATTATAACCTAAAATACTTGAATCTGTGTTATCCACACACATTTTTGAATAAAATGGATAACATGAATGCTGATTGCAGGAAGGAAGGGAAAATCACTCTGTGCTTAAAATTTGAGTGGTTTCTGTTTCATCCCATCAAAAAGACAACATCAATTGTCACCCATGTGATGCACACCATTCATGTTGTCCCAGAAAGTTTAAGTACTCTTTAAGATTTATTCAGGTCCTTAATAGGAAAGGTTTTATGAGCTGCCTGGTGGAAGCCATGGAGGATGGAGATGTTGCCAGGTGAATGTGGAGATTATATTCCCCCAGAAACTATAAAAATGTTGTACCTGAGGATGACTTTACCTCTGTCTGTGAGCACCTGTGGTTACAGCAATGCCACGATTGCATTCTCCAGCCAAATCCCACAGGTTGTGTTTCTTGCAGGAGCTACAGATAACCAGAAGGGTAGGAAAGGATAGGAGGAATTCTGAGGGGAAAGTGAGGGAAATAATTTTTTTCCTTTTAGAGAAGGTACAGTGGTTTTCAAACCCCTGAAATATTAGAAGAAAAAAAGGTTTACAATGCATTTCAGTGGAAAGCTGCATGAGGAGTTGCATGAGGAGTTGCAAGGAGGGATTTGGCCCAGCTTGCTCACAAAGGTTCTGTTCACCTCCTTCATCACCAAGAGTTAAAGCTGCAGCACCATGAATGGAGGTTCCCTTGTTCTTTGACTTTACCTGCAGTACAGAAGACCAAAATTTTACTGCCTTCTTCCCCTGTCCCCCCACTGAAGGATTCTCTTTGATCTTTTCCTCCTCTTTACTCCCTCTGTCTTATTTAACTAATATCCAGGAAAATCTCATCTCCTATCACCTTACAGAGAGATTCTGATTTCAGTTAAGGCCTCCACTTGTTGCTCTGATATAAACAATAAGGAAAACAATGCTAATCCCAAAACCACAATCAGCTTCCCTCTGGCTCCCAGTGGCTCTGTGGAGCCTGGTCTACCTCCAGGGTGTGCTAAAAGTTTTTTGTTTGGTTTTTTTGTTTGTTTGTTCCTTTGTTTTTGTTATTTTTTCCATCATTAAAGACACGCCTCAGTGTCTCTACCTGCACTCTGTGAAGTTAAAAAAAATCCCTTGTGTGTCAGAAAGCAAGTTAAGTCATCTGCCTTAAAAACTCTTTTTCTCTTCCTCTTATATCCCTTCTCTCCTTCATCCTAACTCCTTCCACTGCCTTAAGAAAAAAATCTTCTCAAGTGCTCATTTCCTCAGAAATTACAGGTTCTCCTTGGTTCTTCTCTCTGTTTTCTTTATTAAACTATTTAAAATAAATATTTTATCTGAAATAAAGAATAAGAAACGGGGAAGATGTGACCTAGTTTCCTTCTCCTTATTACCAGGTATTTTCAGTAATTCTTAAGAGGATTTCCTTTAAATGTCCTTTCCAATATTCTGCTTTCATTCCCATGATCTCTTTTGTTTTAATATTCATGAAGGAGCTGGTGAGATGTGGTTCTGTCACTTCATGGCATGAGAGGAGCTCGGTGTGAGGAAGAGCATTCCCTGAGAAGGCAGAAATAGGGAGTGTGTGTGGGAGGATTAAGGGAGTCTTGCAGAGACTTTTCCAGAAAGACAAAAAATTAGATACTCTGAAGTAGAATACTTTAACTTTGGAAGGCAGTTTGTCTGATCTTCTCACATGCCCTCCTAAAATCTAGGGATTTTACTGAAATAATTCTATTTTTTTTCTTTTTCTTTAAGTTGGAAACAAAGATAGTAAAGACACATTCACCTTTTAACTAAGGTTTAGTGATTTCAACCACCTCTCAGTTAAATTCAGGCACCCACCTGACTAAATGTCCCCTCAGCCACAGGACAATTGCATTCATTGGTCCATGGACAGGGATTTCATTTGCTTCTCAAATTTTAATTATTTTCAGGTATTGAAGTTACCTTCAAAATATTAAATTTTTCATTTGGAGCAGTGGTACTGTTTACAATTATTTAGATCACTACCTAAACAGCTTTTTATTTCTTTCAAGTTTGTCAAAATCTTAAGAATTTCATCAATAAGTTCCCTTATCCGAATTTGAGTTACACAAGGAATTGGAGTTCTAAATCTCTTAAAGTAGTTGATCTTTCACCGAAACAAGTGCAATAATGGACATTTTCAAGTTTGACTGATGACCTGAGGACCCTTCCTTGCAGGGAGGGGTTTGCCTGGGGATTTCTGTTTGGGAAAACCCCAGGAATTCTGTAGGCCTACAGGCATCCAGCTGCTGTGCAAAGGTCCTTGTAGCTGCTGTTCAATTATAGAGGATTATTTTTGACAAAATGAGAATGCTTGGAGGCTGAGTCATAACTACAGGTATCTCCTCTGGAGAAGAGATAATTTTTTCATAATAACAGAGACAAGATAGGAAGTTTAAAGGCAGAATTTTTCACAAAATGTTTCTCATTTCTTTTTTTCTTTGGTGCATGTGGCAGGAAAAGACCCTAATGGCTCTACAGAGCTTGGATCTAAGCAAAGATAGATTTCACCATTCACCATAGCAGAAGACAGCCAGTATTTCTGATAAAATGTAGAATTTATATTTAATTTATTTTCTCTTCTCAACTGGAGCTTTATTGAAAATAACATGTATTTATTTGTTAACTTAGACACCAGCCTTGGAAATAATTTGCTTTGGCAAGTTTGCTTTAAAATGCAAGTAAAATGCACATGGTGTAAGGTTTTTGTCACTCTCCTGAAGCTTCCCACCATTCAGTGTTTCAACCAGAGGAATTAGTTTCCTGCAGGCTCAGTAATGGCATCAAAAATGAGAATTGCTGACCAACAGAGCATCTCTATAGACAGGGACAAGCTCTGTTTGAAGCCAGCAGCATTTGGGACCATTTTTGGTTTTTTTCCACCTTTTAAATGCAGGTACTGAAGTTTACTGTGCTGCTGAGTGAAATCTGAGACATGAAATCTGTGCTGGCGTTTCTGCTCTAGAAGAATTCACCTTTAATCCATGGTCTTTGCCAGCCTACCCCTGGTGCATAGCACTGAGGAGAAGTGGGCATGATAATTAGCCAGGCTTAATTTGTCACTGAGTCTCTGTGGCTGTTTGCACTTTATAATTCCAATTTTCTGGTGTTAAAGAGGACATTTCTGAGCCTTCCATAACCAAATTGTTGTTGAAGCTGTCAGCTCCTGACCACTGGCACCCAGTGAAAGGAGTTTATTTCTCAGCTTCAGCATTCTCTGGAACCTGGCTGATTTTTGTACTGCTTTTCTGCCTGAACACAGGTTCCATCTTTCCAGATTAAAACCTGCTACCCTCTCTCCATGGAGCTCTGGACACAGGGTGACACTGGAAAAGAAAATGTCATTTTGTGCCTGCTGAGGGTGGGATGAGCTGTGCTGGCCTGGCAGGCCCAGAGCTGGTGCACACTCTGAGACATCCATGCTAAACTGTAGAGTAAGGATAGATAAATTCAGTAAATTGCTAAATTTGTGCTGCAGATGTCCCCTTGGATGTGTTGGTTTTGCTGCAGAGCAAGAGCCTGGAGGGGTTGTGCTGTTTTAAAGGAAACTGGGGGTGATCGTGGCTTTCAGGTCCTTCTCTTTAGAAATTAAATATGGTTATTCCACCATATTTAATCCCTAAAAATGGCAATTAATGATTAAATTTTTCCAAGTGAAGGACTCACCCGGTGGAGGATATAATAATAGCCTCTGCTCCTGTGTATGAAACACTGGGAATTTAGTTTTAGGAGCAATAAACCCAGGGCTTGTTTGAATTGTAAAAACACAACTGGAAAGTGCTGACTTGGGTATGAGGAAGAGTTAAATCGAAAAATTTAACCTCCATCTCACATAAAGTTTACACTTTCTGCATTACCCCAAATAACCTTGCTAGCATTATGATTTTTTTAACCTTCTGTCTATAAAGGCTTTTAACAATATATAAAATAAACACTAGCAATAGCCTTCACTACATTTTTTCCAAAGGGAACTTTTTTACAAGTTTTTGTCTGTGTTTTCTTGAACTCTTGGGTATTTTTAAGCTATTTTGTGATGCGTTTTGTCCTCTATTGAGTGTCCTATTCACTTCCAAATTACAGTGGCTGTTCCCACACTTCTCCTCGTGTCCTGACACAGAGGAGGAACCAGGGTGTCTCTGCAGCCTGGGCAGACTGTCAGTCACTTGGAAAAATGCCTGTTGGCTCAGCTCCAGCCTGCTGAGAGCCAAGTATGCTGATGGCATTCATCCTGAGACAGAAATCACTGCCTTTCTGAGGGGGAGAGTACGAGAAATTCATGTGTGTAGAGCACAGGCTGAGAGATGCCTTAAATAGCTCCCTAGGAACAGAGCAGACAGGAATAAAGGAATCAAGGAGGGATTGATTGGAAAGGCCTTCAGAGGTACACTCTGGGCTCCAGAGGCTCCTGCCTCAGTGCATCCCAACATGGACAAGGACAGCTCCCGAGTTCTTCCCACTTGGATCTCAGCATCAATTCCCCAAGCAGAAGCCAAGCAAGGATGGAATTTGCCCAAGCTTGCTCCCCTCTCCCCAAGATTGTGGTTTGCAGTTGTTGGTCTGGGTGTCCTCGGAGAGCAAGTTAGAGATTTTGTTGTGTGTGTGTGAGCATGAGAGAACAGCACTGAACGAGCTCCAGGGAACTGCAGAGTGACACTGGGCAGGGCAGGGCTGGGAACATAGAAAAGTTCAAACCTAAGGCATCAGGTATATATGTACATAGTCATCTCCAAACCTAGACGTACATTTAAAATGACAGCTGGAAAGTACTTAACAATTAAATGCAGACAAAATCTCTCCCTGCAGAAGGCCAGGAGCCCAAGAGCTGGGAGGGATCATCATCCCTCATCATCAGCCTGCTCATCCTGGGAGCAGCAGCTCAGCCTTTGACCCCGAGTGGAGCCCACTTGTGTCTCCTGGTCATGTCCTGGCCTGATGGCCCCGTGGTCTTGCACCCCTTGGAAAGAGCGGGAGAGCTGATGAGCAGAAGCTAGTGGGGATGGTTTTGTCTGTGCAGTTGGTTTGTTGCTAAGATCTCAGGGTATCAGAACCCAAAATGGATCAGCATCTCAGTCTATTCCCAGAAACTGAACATAATGTGTGTTTAGTAATGTTCTGCTGCTTGGGGTTCTCAGCCAGCTCTTCCAAATTCAGTGTGTGCCTCGCCAGCCAACAGTCTCACAGAAATATACATGGCTCTAGATGAGCCAGGCTGGGTAGAATAATATATATGTATTTATTGTTGCACAATCATCTGTGAGCTATTTTGTGTTGACATGCTTTCACATCTGATTTTCTTCTGAGGTTTGGGTGATATTTTATAAAAATCATATCAGGTCCCTTGACATTATAGACTATAAACATGTAAAAAGGAGGCTGATGCTAAAATTACACTAATCAAATAATTCAGAATTCAAAATCTCCATTTCCTTGAAACTGTCCTCTCACAGTGGCAACACCAGGTCTGGTCTGTTTGGCAGAAAGGGGAAAAGCAGAGGAGATGATCAGGGACAGATAACAGCTGGGTAAAGATTATGCTTATCTTGAACTTGGGTTTATGTTTAGAAACAGTATTAATAATCAGAGCAACATAATTTTAATTATTAAAAAAGTAATTGAAGTGTTAAAAGGATGAAAATGTTTGCTGCTTTTGTTTGATTCTGTTCTAATAGCATTATGCAGCTTTTTGTTTAATCCTTGTTCTTTTAGTTTTTACTTTTTCTTGTATCCAAAAGATACTGATATTTTACCTCACTTTTTCATCATCAGAAAAGAGAACAGAGAGGAAAAGGAGGGAGTTTCTTTCAGAACCTTAGGACTCTGAACCCCTCAAAATATGACTCTGAGAATGTGGGAAGGCTCTTTTTATTAAAACAAACCTGCAATGGTAACATTAGCCATTGTAATAGGTTTGTTCCCATGAGAACTGAACTTAAAAGATGAATTAAAAAACCCTTGGGAGTTGAAAGAAGTAGGAGAGGAAACATCTCCTATCCAAAACAGCCACTGTGACTGCAAGAGATGATATTTGGAGTGGTTGTGTGGTTCACTGTGGAAGAGAGAGCTGTGAAGGTAGCTTGGATTTTATTTGTTCTTTTAAGGCACAGCTGACAAAAAGAAATGGAGGCAGAGAGGCTGGGTCTAGTTATACTCATTTTTAGCTCAGTCATTTGCATCAAGCTGCATTGCGGCACATTCAGAGTGGAAACAAAAGCCACTGAATTTCCTGCATCACAGCAGAACAGGAGGAAGCCAGAAAGCATCATCTGTGCCCTGTTGCTAGATCTGAAATCCTTCTCTCACTCGGATTAGCAGATCTGCTGCTGTGCCAGAACATTTTTGGTGAGGGGGTGGTGAGGGAGAAAGGTGCTTCCACGCAAAGCCAGGCTAACAAAAAAGCTTCCTCATGGCAAACACCACACTGGTGCAGTTCTCTATTGCTAGAGAGAACAAAATGAGCACACACACACACACACGGTGCAGGTGGCAGAAGAAGAAGAAGGAAGTTTAATTTTTCACAGCTTTGAAACCCCATGGATTGGATAGGGAGATCTTCTCCTCTCCATCTCCATTGGTTTGGACAGAAGTCCATCAAAAACCTCTTCTATCAAGAATGGAATGAAAACAAGAGAGACAGTTACAAAAACACAGCTTGTTTACAGAAGGGTTTCGTGAGAACTCCAGAACAACTTTTCAAAACAATCAGAACAACTTTTCAAAACAATCAGAACAAATTTTCAAAACAATCAGAAGGCTGAAATCTAGGGGGACAGTTCTCCTGCACTCCTGCAACTTCCTTGTGTGCAGACTGGGCTGTGCCTCACCAGCCCTGACCAAAGTGGAATTAGGGTTCCCTGCAGAATCAGAGCAATCCTCAGCTGCTCTGTTGCCCTTTGTTTTCATAAATTTTAGAGGGTTTATTGCTTGGCTTGGAGAAATTGCTACGAGGGGGACTGAACTTTGAATTGAGTCTCCCAGGGAGAGCCACAAGCTGCAGTACAACTTGCAGAAGATCTAAATTGCATCTTCAGCATTCATGGTGATGCACTGAATTGTGGAGTCCCACCTTGCACTAGACCTTGCTCTAAAGAAGAATGTGCACATGGACAGGTACACATGCATAGCCCTAATCCACCCCATCTATCAAAAATATATCAATGTTAATTAAAAAAAAAAAAAGGTTCTTAACCTTTGACACAATTGCATTTAATACCACATGGTATTTGCCAGATCAGTTAAAGGATTAATTTATTCCTAATACTTATTTAAGCCTGTTTATGAATTTAATTGCCTCTGGACTAATTGAACAATGATTACCACCAGCAGTGCACCCAGCATGAGGTTCATTGTTTCTCCTTTAACCACTTGTTTTTAGGTTTTCTGTGAAGGGTATAGAAAGGAAATGTTTCAAATGGAGCTCAGTAGATGTTTCTAGAAGAGCAGTCTTTTGTAAGATGCTTTGATTACATGGCAGAGCAGCTTCTATAAAGACCTGTCTGGCTAAGTAGGGCTTCTTAACTCCAAACAGGGGGCAAAAATTACAAAATTACTACTCTAGTGAGTATAACATGAACAAGGAAGATAATCTTAACAAGCCCTGGGAGGCAGATCACAAATTCCCACACCAGTAAATGGATCTGCCATACAACTTCAGCACCTCTCACATTCTGTGCAACCAAAAGGTGCTCATGGGTGTTTTTTTTGTTTTTTTTGCTGTGTACAATGCTATCCCTTTTTGCTTTGTTTTCAAGTCACCAAAAGGAAAAAGAAGCTGCATCTTTTAGTCACGTTATTCCTCATGTTTCTTGTGAATGATGTCTTAATTCCGTCTCCCTGCACTACTGCAATATTTTTCTGGGTTTCTCTGTTCTATCTTTCAAAATATTCAGAGCAGAAAGCAGGGAGAAGAAACTGAGAGTTGGTGAGGTGATGGAGGAACCTTCAGGAAATTAAATTCCTTTTCCATTTAATCTTTTATCCTGTGTGAAGAATGTCAGCGTTGCACAGTAAAACAATATTTGGGTCAGAGATTGCTTTGTGTTTCGTGGAGTTTTGCAGTAAGAGAATTCTCACTGCCAGTGTCTCATGCAAGATGACTGCTGTTAAATTTGTCTTTGCAAGCATTGTAAGCATTAAAAAACAATGAGATTTTTGTGGGTTTGTGGGGTTTTTTTATTTAAGGTGGATTGCTATTTAAGCAAATTTGATCCCAGGCTGCCCCTTGGAAACTGTACTTTAGTTTTTTATTTCATTTCTTAGCTCTTTTGTTGGCTTTCTCTTTTCCCATCAGCAAAAATAGCATCCTCAAGATAAAAGCAGAATGTAAACAAACTCTGTTGTGTATTCCAAATGTTATTTCCTGCTTATCATTTAGATTAGTTTTTTGGGGTTTTTTTTGGTGTGTGTGTGTAATTGGAAAAAAAATGACACAGCATAGGCACAAAGAATTAAATAGAAGAGGAAAAGCCACACAGAAGATTCATACATGGAAAGTCTTACACAGCACTCTAACATGCCTCACTCAGCTGCAGGCCTCTGATCAATAACCATCTCTTTTCAAAGAATCTGAAGTTCACATCAGATCTTATTCCTCAACACCAAAAGGATGAAACAAGGTGAGGAAATCACCCCCCAGGTGCTGTTTTGATACCCCACTTGTGAACACCTCCTTGGTAAAGCCATCCAAAGGAGGCAGGAGCAACACGAATCTATGTGAACCTGATAAATGCTGCAGTTATGTATTGATTTCTTTCAGCAGGCTCCTCACACGTCGTTAATGGCTGTGGTTGAAGGAGGCTTCACTCTCAATTTCTGGTCTGCAATTCATGTCCCAGCATTTCTCTGGAGCTGATTGACTCTTGCCTGTAATTATGGCTTACATCCTTCTTTTACACCCCTGGTTTAGGAGGTGTCTGCATGATCTGGTTACATGATGCAGGCAAACTCAGAACTGTAAATTCCTGCTTTCCAGAACTGTAAATTCCTGCTTTCCAGAACTGTAAATTCCTCCTTTCCAGAATTGTGAAATCCTCCTTTCCAGAACTGTAAATTCCTCCTTTCCAGAACTGTAAATTCCTCCTTTCCAGACCTGTAAATTCCTCCTTTCCAGAATTATGAATTCCTCCTTTCCATCCCTGCAGCCTCGTGGGCCTCACCTGCCCTTCCACAATTTGCTGAAAGTCTCTTCAGGAGGCAGTTGCCTCACTCTGCAGCATTTTGCAAAACATTAATTCTGCCTTCTGAATTTGCTTATTGTAGCTCAGATACAGGAGGAGGAATATGAGAAAGATGGGAATATTACATTATTTTTCAAATTAATTTCACTAACTTCGGCATCATTGAAAATGTTCTGACCTTTGATGGGTTCTGCTTGTTGCAGGTTAAAGATCAATATTTAGTGGGCACACAAGGTAGGGAGATGAGTTTCTTTTTTATTCCCATTAATCTTGTCTGTGAGTGAATGGCTTGGCTAGTTCAAAGATCTACAACACTGCAGCAGAATTCTGGAATTGTATAAGGAGTGGAGAACTCACATGATAGATTCATTTCTGGATTGTTTTGGGTTTTTTTTTAATGTCATCAAAATGCACCTGAATTTGTTTTCTTCTGTTCTGTCAGCAAATATTGCTCCTGCTGTCTGCCCCTTTGCCTGCTCCTCCACAGATCCCACGGGGTACACAGGTCTCAGGTTTGCATCAGCTGCTGTGTTCTGCAGCACTTGTTTGCCAGGGTGTGGTAAAACCACCCTAAAAAATACAGATAAACCTTGCACACTTCACCTACAGAAACACTGATAAAGATCACAGCTCTAAGTGAGGAGAGAAACTTTCACTTGCATCTGAAATATGTGGATTGAACTGAATTTTCTCTGCTAACTGCAGCTACAGCTCACCTTTCCATCTTCATAAAGTTTCTTTATTTTTTTCCCCTCATACACAATAACTAGCTTACTCATTTTCAATCCTTTGGAAAGTTAAAAGCTTTTTTCTTCATTTTTCTTGTAAAACAATAGCTCCAGTTCCTGCATGAGTTCTCTTTCTGTCTCTGATGTAATTTTTCTTACGTTACCATTTCATAAACTCTTTCAGATATATCTTAATCAGTTTTTGTTGCTAGCTCAGTTTTGAAACTGATCCAACATTTGTAGCTCTAGTGAAGCAAAGCACAAATTTCTCCTTAAACACTCTGAAAACGTGTTCCATTATTTCTCACAAAGTAGGAGATCGAGTTTTATATTTCTGCTTTTTTCCCCCAGATTTATATTGAACAGAATTTGATTTTCCAAGGGTAAATTATAGGCCTGTGTTTTGAGGGATTTTACTTTACAAAATGGTCTCTCATTTCTAGCTATCTGATTTAATACATGTAAGATGTAAAGTCAGAGAGGTTGGGTTTTTCAGGGTTCTTTGGTTGGCTGTTTTTTACTGTTGCCTTTAGTGACAGGTAGGAAAAAAATGCAGCAGCCTTATGGTCAGTCTGGGAAAAGAGAAGAGCTACATTTTCTGTCATAGGTGATGAGAATTTGGTGATACACAGCACAGTTAGCCAGGAGCAAGGATATTGCCACCAGTAGAAACTGAGCGAGAAAAATACGAATAAAAGAGAGAAGCTGGGATCACAAGTAAATTACTTAGCTTGCCTCCAGACCCCTGGAACAAACCCCAGTGCCAGATCACAGACATTGCCCTGCAGTCAGTGAGACAAGTTTTGATCTGCAATCACCTCCATCACTTGAGAAATAGAGAGCAGTAATGTTAGTCCATCTGCCTCCAGGTCTGCCAGGCTCTTTCCAGCCTGCAGATTTACACCAAACAGAATTTCATCCTCCAAGGGTAGTTCAGAGCCCAGTACTACTGGTGGCTCTAGGTTATAATTAATTGCTTGCTCCCAGATACCTTCGATGATAGTTGTTATGTATAATTGTGTAGCTCGTTGGGTGGAGGATTCCTCCCATCTCAGTGTGCTCATGGTGGATCATTTATCTGCCTAAACATTTCCCATATTAGTTATCACCTTCCCTTTGTCTAGGTTTGAGTGTTCTGGCATGTAAATTACTTGGTAATTAGATAACATTGCCCATCAGAACCCATGTTTTTTTTGAAAAATTGAGGTGCTACTCACACTAGGCTGTAGCACTGGGAAAAGAGCTTTGATGGAAGCAGCACATCACATTAATTTTCTGTGGCAATCCAGCAGGGATCACAGCTGCAAGATGGCTTTTGTGCTCCATCCCAACAACTTCCTCAGTCTCCATCTCTCCCTTCTTCTGTGAGATCAGACAATGTGAAACTGGACCATGATGAGGGCCAGTTTTGCCCTTGGCATCCTCTTCAGTCTCTCCATTGAAATGAATCTCTTCTGGTAGCACAGTTTTATTTAAAACAGACCCCACAGTAGGTGCCACTTCCTTCAAGAGATTTCTCTTGGGTGAGCTCATCAATCCAAATCAAATTAGATTAATCAGCTGTATAGGGCAATCTTTATGGGCCCAGCATGAAACTCTGAGATCACTTTTTTGGAGGCAGAACAACTCTTGCATTTCTCTGCTTCCAAATACTTCTGTACTAGACATTTAAATAGGTTATTCTGTACTCATTCTGGTGGGTTAATGTGTCAGTGGCACATGTACATTTATTGTGTCTGTGGAGACACAGATTAACTCAGTCCCCCAGGGGCCAGGGTTATTGTATTTCCCAGCCAGCACAAAATTATCTGGGCAGAGATCTCTCCCAGATACTTTTTCTTACCTTTTAGCAAACAAGAAAAAGATATTTTTGAGCCTAAAACACCTCTTTTACTGGTAGACAGTGCCTTATTTTTTGAGGAAGTTTCAAAACAAGGTCAGTATTTTCACATCCACGCAACAAAAAAAAATTTCTTCCCTGTTTTTTCCCCTGGGCAGTGAGATTTTTTTGCATGCTGCTCTGACCAGCAGCCACCAGGGTTATCAAAGGGAAGCCTTCCATGAAAAAGCACTAAAATATTTGTGCTGCAGCATGAAGCTGAAGAAAGTCTGTATTATTTTCAGGAGACATTCTCAGAACTAAGCATTTCACCTCAGTTATGTGCCATTTTTCTCCTGTCAGCCTCTGTGGAATGAAAATTACAGAGTCTGACAAAGCCAAAGATTTGCTGGCTGACAGACACTAACTTTAATTTAGCTTCTACTTCTAATTTCTATTATTTTTTTTCCTCATGTCCGTAGTCTCTTCCTCCATGACTGCAGCTTGAGTTATTTTTTCATTCCTTGGTCATTCCAGTGAATTCCAAGATCAGAATGAGAGAGGACCTTCAAGTGTCCATTTTTTCTTTGCTTGTTGCTTGTCTGAAAAGATCAAAAGAAGGTGCTCATTTTCAAAAGAAGAATGAAACTGATCTGCTAGAGCTGTAAGCCCCTAAAACCTGAGCTTTGTTCTGACACATTCCATGATTTTCTGGAAGCTCCCAGCTCCAAGAAGAGTCATGCCCTCAGCTGCTGGAGAGCAGAGTCTCCAGCGAACACGAGAATGCAATTTTAACTGCTTCACATCAAACTTCACTTCCTTTCTCCTAGGTGGGCTTTAGAATTGCTTTTTCCTCTTGCAAATGTCTCAGTTTAGACATTTAGACATGTTTAGAAACGCCCCACTTATACCCTGAATTCCTCTCCCCTTTTTGGCTTTCCCACATCTCTCTTTTTATCCCTTTGTCCATATTTTTCCCTCTCTCATGCCCAGCCTGCACTGTGACCTTCCTTTCCTCCCTACAGCTTCCTCCCCTGCCCTTTTTTGTCCCAAACAGGTCTTGCTGTGAGCATTTCCCCCTCCTCCTTCCCAGCACACACTCTTTAAAGGCTTTAAAGATGAAGCTCTGTCTGCTCTCAGCCACGCTGGCAGATCTCCTTTACAGCTTTGCTTCTATTTCCATCACTGACAAAGCAATTTCAGTGATTTCAGAGTTATATCAGAGATGGTTGCTTTTCAACCTTTCCCCTTAAGGTACTGATTCACTGAACTTTTTGGTTTATTTCCTTCATTTCTCTAGAGTTTCCCTCTTGTTGCGTTTCTTGCTCCGTTACTGATTTGTCTCTTCGATCTCCACTGAAGAATTTGTGAAATCCTAGCTGAAAAAATATCCCAAACTGTGCTCACCAGAGAGCAGAGATCAGGGCCTGCCCCTCCTCTTCCCCTCACTTTTGGGTCAAAAATTCCAACTTGGGGACACAATTCCAAATTTCGAGTCAAAAATTCCCAATTTTCCCAAAACCCCTTTTAATTCCCATTTAAAATCCCTTCTTTTCCTCCCAAAAATTGAGCCTTTCCTCCTAAAAATTGACATTTTCTGGCTCCCAAATTTCTCTTTATTCCCTAAAATTGAGAATTTTACAAAAAAGTCATCATTTTCCATAAAAATCTTTTTATTGCCTGCCCAAACTCTGCTTTTTTCCCTTAAAATCCATTTCTCCACTCAAAACTTGGGGTTTTCCCCTCCAAAATTCCATTTTTTTCTCCCCAAAAACCGCTGGGTTTGTCCCAACATTCTTTCTTTTTGCCCCTTTTAGTCTCCAAAATTTTGCTCTTTTTTTTTTTTCCTCAATTTTTTTTGGTTGTTTTTTCTCCCAGATTTTTCCCCCTAAATCTTTTGCTGTTT
>VZTN01034707.1:3915-31672 GCA_013400515.1 Erpornis zantholeuca | reverse complement strand
ATGTAATACCAGTGTCATACAAAAATGTGCTTATGGTGTCCCAGGTTTGCAGGCTGAGCAATTTGTTTATACCATTTATAAAACTGTAATCTAACCCTAGCATTTGAATTTTCAGTTTGATGAATTTCTCTGTGCTTTAATGCTGCAAATTACCATTACTGTTATACTTGTACAAATGTAACCTAGAAACTGCTAACAATGAAAATTATGATTAATTTGAGGGTTTAGCCCTTCTTGCTGTTGATTCACATATCTTGCACATTTAAGTGAGCATGGAATGCTAAAACCTCTTGGCATGTCTGAGAGCCCTTTGAAATTAACATGTTATACTGAGTTACTGTGCTTGACAACTGTTAAAATGAACTCTGTTTTGAAATTATTTGAACAAGAGTAAGTTGGATATTAAAGAAAGAGTTTGTTTCTAGTACTAGGGTCCATGCTAGAATATCTAGTTAGAGGAAAGAATAGTTTAAATAATAGTGTTAGACTGAAAAAACAAACCATACCAGAAGTCATTTTCTTGAACATATTGCACAGCTAGTATAAAGGTTTTTTGGGTTTTTTTGTTTTTTTTTGTTTTTTTTTTTTTTTTTTTTAATTTAAAGAAAAGAAGTATCAATTTGTCATAAATTTTGTAACTTTTACTTATTTTTGAAGAACATCAGTCTGCTCCAGGCTATAGTACTTATTTCAGGTACTTCTAAGAGTCATAGGAAATATTTATGAAGTATTTTCTGTCATAAACTCTAATCTGTAACTCTCATCAAGTACTGGTGGTGAATTTTATGAGGTACAGCATGGTTTGTATTGTATTTTCCTTTATGTAATTGGCTTCCAAGTCTCCTAATCTTCTAGATTCAGTGAAATACCATTGAAGAAAAAATGGTGCATAGGAGATGATGCAAAGAAAGCTTGGAATTATTTTTTGTTTTCCTACACCAAGCTTCCATTTGTAGAATTATTGAAATGTTTTGCTTTGCTACTTTGTGATTTTTATCACCTTTTGTGATTTAGGTTTTACTTGTCTAGAATCTCAAGTAGTGAGTAAAAATACCGGAAGACACACTGTTATTTGAGCCATTAATAATTCATGGCAGAGATCTGTAGCATAGTTTTAAGATCATATTTTATTAGTAGTTCAGATACTGGGAAACATGTATTTGATTTTAATCTAATTTCTAATCCACTTCAGCAACCTAGACTTTGTCTTCCCATTCTTTTTAATAATTATTTTAAAATCCTGTATCTGTTGTAGTATATGGCTTTAAGCTGATGATAAATCCTTTGCACTGCACTAATGTTTAATATATACTTCTTGTGTTTATATTAAAATTACAAATGTAGGTTGGACTTTTATACTCTGATCTGTGCCAAAACTAATGAAATTTCACTGAAGGTAAGCGCTGAACTTCCTTGCAGTCATTCAGAATTTGCAGCTTTAATGAATTTTAAAAAGGGAACTATCAAGTCTAATCATACTTCTAGCATTGAAAGAATTTTAAACACTGAAATGTAACACAAAACCTCAGCCTCTAGAAAATGTCATTTTTGCTCTTTGGAAGTTGCTGAAGCAAAACAAATTTAATTTTACTGTACAGAATTTGGTTGTTAAAGCAATTAGGATTGCTATGCACACCAGCCACAGTCCCCAGGAAGCAAGTGAAAGCTTAAACCATCTTACAGCACTTCTATTTCGATCCCTGTCAGTACATACTTTATACAAGCATCTGCCTTGCACACCAAGATGATTTCATTTATGTATGTTTATTCTTTTAAAGAGCTTTTGGGGTTTGTGTTTTGTTTAATGTATTCAGGGTTTTTAAAAAGATGGTAGCTGACATTGTTAGCTGTATGAAGAACGGAGGTTTGTAAAATGCAGTATTTTAGAGAATAGCAAGTATAGTTAGCAAGACAGTACTTGTGTTTTTTTCTCTAGTTTTGCTGTTATGAACTTGCATCAGAAATATGGTTTGTTTGCTGTTCATAATTGCTTCCCAGTCAGAATTTTGTGTGATTCCGGATGGTGCCCATAGTGACTGAAGTGCTCTTTCTCAATAGCTGTACTAACATTATCAGGTTTTAGAAACCTTCCCTGGAGGCCAAAAATAAAATAATCCGGGAAGAAGAGACTTTCATATACACTATCCAGGACTTGCGATACATATACACTTGGTAAGACTTGCAATACGAAGTTGGACAGAGAGAGTCATAAATCTGCTTTATTTGGAAAGCTCTACGTGTCATGTGGAAAGACTAAGATTCCCCAGTTAGATATCAGCAGTTCAAAGCAAGATGGTGAAAGCCATGATTTCACCCTGTAAAACTTTGAGCAATCAAACTCTGTGTAACAGACATTTGTACATATCTAGAAAGTATAGAAACTGCTACTACCAAATTCTGAAGTGGAAAGGAATGCTCTTAATTACAAATGTTATTACATAGATTGTACATACGAAGTAGTAAAAATTAGTGTTACTGAGTAAGTCAGGAAACTTTAAATTTTCCTCCATAATACTAAATATTAATATTATTATTTGCCAAAATAAGCTTGTCTTGGGCTGAAAATCTGTTTTATTGGATAATCCTCAATTTGCATAGAACAGACTTGGTGTAACAACCTTCCCTTATTGTTGCTATCATGGAATTTTTAAAATTGTAAAAGAAACCTTCAGAAAGGCCAAGAGAACAATTTCTGAAATTATTCATCTTAAGACTTTTGATGCCATGCATATTGGTTAAAATAAAATTTTCTGTTCCTGGCACCTCCCTTAAGCTGAATCTTATTTTTAACCTCAGTTATACTACACCTTAATTTGAGAACCAAATTAAAGATTTTATCAGTGTAATATTTTACATTTTATATCCTTAGGACCATTGTAGAGAGGGGCTTGAGAGCTGATCTGACTTTTCTCCTTACGTGTTTATTTCATTTGTTACAGTTGGGCAGTAGCATTTTTCCAGAACAGTTGGAGACGAGTATTTGCGATGTCTGCTGCAGACTTGAGACAACAGGAAGGAGGGGGGCTTAGGTTTGGAAGGGGTCAGCCGTTATCAGAAGTTCTTTGATTAAAGGAAGTTGTTCAGCATTCCATACTTGCAGCATGCCTATGCTTTTATGGATTACCAGCTAGTTATATCTAGGGATCATGGTTTTGTGTAATTGGTTTGATGTTTCCTTAACATCAAATTTTAGGTTGCCTGATAACATGATGTTTTGTACCATCATTGGTATAATCTGAGCGTGATTCTTTTGATGCACTGTGTATTGCTTGTTGCAGAAGTATCTAGCTTTCTGGGACACCAGAAATACTTTTTATTAAAAATTCCAAGTATCTTAATTTGTCATTGTGGTTTTCTGACTGTTGCTGTTAAAGTATGACTGCAAAAGAGCTCTCATTTTTTGTAGGTTTTGTTTCTCTTTTTATTTGATTGACTCAGACCTTGAGTACTCAAAGTAGGCAGCAGTTGTCACAGGTGACTTAACTGTCTTGGTACCCCGTTCAAAGAATTTATATGTCCTTTGTGTCACACAGAGTTTATACTGAAAATGTGAGCAGTGTTACTGAGGTTGCCTGTTACTAATATTTAGTCCAGACTATATTTGTGTTTCTCTTGTCTTCAGTTCATATTACTAAACTAAAGAGATTTTAAATCTTCTCCCTCTGTATACAGATATATGAGGTTTTGGTGTGGCATTTTTGTAGCTGGTACTTTTAAATTTGATGGAGGATATGTAGCTAATCCCACTGTAAATATTCTTGGCAAGTTTTTAATATTGGCCATCAACTCAATTTTCTGATGATGACATCACTTAGCTTACACGTGATTGAGTGTAAAGTTGTGTTTTACTTCTTGCAGGTCCTCACACCCTGGTTTTGACTTTTTTAGTGCTGATTAAATGGATATTATTCATCCCCTCAAATTGTTTCAGCACCTGTTGGTTGTTCCCTATAGACTCAGGAATGTGAGTTTTCTTTGAGCTTGTCAGAGTTGAAAAGAGGTGAATGTAGCTTTGAAAAGGCTCAGTGTTCAGACAGCTTATATGGCCAATACAACTTGAATTAAAAAGAATTTGAATTATCTTCCATCCACAGTTAAATTAGTGGTCTTTGCAATTTTATTGTTCATAATGAGGCTTCTTTTTTGAGGCTTGGTATTTCTGTACATAGAAGTTGCCTTTTCGAAAGAGGAAATGTATCTTTCTGAGGATCATTTTGCTAAATTTTTATCCACCTTTCTCTGAACTTCAGAGAACTTTTTTTTAAAGTGGTGCTTTATATAACCCTGTCTAAATGCTAACTTTATGGGGCTTTATTCTTTGAAAAGCTGTTCTAAGTTGGGCACTAACTGAAGGCTTTATGGGCACTAAATAATTGTGAAGTACTTGCAGTGCTAGCCCCAGTACTGTGCCGTTTTTGGTCAGCTTTTTTTGCCTATTTTTTTTGCTGAATGTGTGAATGATGAGCACTGGATGTTGAGCACATAGGTGGAGTGCAATTAAGTGTCTTTTAAGGGCAAAAAAGGAATCTTTACTACCACAGAAATGCTTTAATTTAATTTTCTTATTGGGAAGATTTTAGTAATAACTATTTTAGTAGCAGGGGCTAGACAGGAAACAAGTAAAGGAAATATTGTGTTGTTGCTGTATGCTGTGCGTTACTCCTCATGAAAATGAACAGCTGTATGTATTTAGAATTGCAAGCTGGCAAAAACTTGTGTAGGAGTTTATATTGCTGCTCCTCCCGAACAGAACTATAGATATTTAATTTTCAACTTAATTACAACATAAACATTCTTCCCTTCCTCCTCCAAACACAAACATGTAGTATAAAAATGTTGGTGATTTTGGGTTTTGGGGCATTTTGGGGTTTTTCTGTCTTGGTGCTTCCAGTATGTAATAAAACTTAGAGACATTTCCAATTATTTCCTCTCAGTAAATTTAAAAAAAAAAAAAGAAACTTGAAAAATTAAGTATATTGGTGATATGGTACACAACTATTTGTTAATTTTATGACCTTTTAATTGAGGATGACATATCACTGACAGAAAGGCAATGTGGTATAAAACACACTGTTACATGTATTATGTTTAAGAGGAGTGGTTATATTTATCAGGACACCTAAGCTCTTTAGCCTGAATCATCAAGAATAAGAAACCAGATTAAGGTGTATGTAGTATAGTGGAATGTCATACTTGACTGTGGAAATTAATTATTATTCTCTGTCAAATCTGTATGTCTGTACACCCACACAAGGATTTTTACTCTTGTATTTAATCCTTCCTGCATTAATGCATACCTATAGGAAGTATTAAGAGTAGCTGTTAACCAGAATTGTCTAACCCTTATCCTAGGACTTTATCTCTACCTGGAACCGTGTAAGTGCAGCTCCTGTCTGCCTTAGATAGTATCTTATGAAGGAACTCTATGTCAGACCTGTCTTCTCTGAACCCAGGAAGCAATGTTTACATAAAATGCCTCAATTTATGAACAATAAATGCAAATATCTTTACTTGCATTTAGTATGTACTCAACTTCTTACAAACATGTTGTTTATAACAAGTGTTTCTTATTTAGTATTTGTAGGATTGTAAGCATGGTTTGTGTTGGAATTTTTAATAATGAAAGAACAAATTAAAACTTGAGTGAGAGCTGTTGGAAAACTGCTTATTTTTAATTCTGTTAAGCACAGAGTCACCATGGTTTTGACTGGGGAATACAGGAGATTTTAACATTAGTTCAAACAGTGCTCCTTTTCTAACATTGGCATCTGAAGTCTACCAAAATATGTGAAACAGATTTGTGAGGATTCTGTAGTTCTTAGTAGGGGAAGAAGCACTATGTATATTAGGCTAAAAAGTTCCATTGTTCTGATGCCTAGGGACCCTAGGTGTTTTCTTATTGGTCTAATTACTCACTAATTTCTTTTCTTTTGAATATCTGCCATTAGATTTTCCTCCTGGATGCCTCTTCAAGCGTCTTGTGATGGAAGGGAAATATTTTTGAATTTATAATGGATTTTACACAATATCGTAACTCGAACTGGCCTAATAGCAGCATTTTGGTTTGAAGAGCCTAAGCATAATTACAAATAATCATGACAACTTCTCATATGAATGGACATATCACAGAAGATTCTGACAATGAAGCAAAAAATGTGGACCTTGTGTCACCTGAGGAACCTCAGAAACACAGAGAAATGGCTGTCGATTGCCCTGGGGACTTGGGCTCCAGGATGATGCCCATGCGGCGGAGTGCTCAACTGGAGCGAATCCGTCAGCAGCAGGAGGACATAAGGCGCAGACGAGAAGAAGAAGGAAGGAAACAAGAACTGGACCTTACTGCTTCCATGAGGCTAAAGAAACTAGCACAAATTCCTCCTAAAACTGGAATAGATAATCCAATATTTGACACAGAAGAAGGAATTGTTTTGGAGAGTCCTCATTACACTGTGAAAACACTAGGTAGGTAAAATGCAATGAGGGCTAATGGGGTAAAGATTTATTTGATATTAATTCTCTTTTAGGCCACTAAATAAAACCTAATTTAGCTAATTTTTCATAGACAGATTTAAAGTCTTCTGGTCCTTTATATTTGTGGTGGTTTGGGGTTTTTTGTTTAGTCAAACATGAGGCTGTGTGCCTCAGAAAATGCCTTTTCAAAACCGATCCCTTAGGGGAACAGTTAAATACCTTGTGGATAGCAATTAATTCTGTCAGTGTCTCTATCTTAAGAATTGGGAAAGCCATGTAAGTAGTACCCCATTTTATGATGTTTGATGAATTGTAGACCAGACTAAGGAATGAATAAACACAAATTTTAATTAAAAATAAAAATGCAAGAGTTGCTAATGCTTTAAAGAGAAACATTATAGTGGTTTTTTCTCATTCAGTCTTGCATTATCAATTGCCACCTAATACAAATGTCACACCAGTACATCTCTTAAAGTGTTGGTTTGATAATGAAAATCTGCTTACACATTGATGAAAGTGTAATATTAATTACACTTAATTAATTTTTGAAGAAATAGATGCTGAAATTTTTCATGTCATAGTTGTCAGTGTTTTAACTATGCTTGTTTAGAGAAAGTTTCTAACCTTTCTTCCTCAAACGTAAGTATTACAAATAAAATGTGGTGTGTCGCTGGAGTGAAAAAGACACACTGGGAATTTCTGGGAGTCCAATTTAGATTCCAAATCCATACCTGTTCAGAGATCCAGATTGCTTTAAGAAGACAGCTTTTTTTTTCTGGGCTGCACTAAAGTTTCTTGATATTTTTTTTCCTGTTGGCTGGTAGTTGAGAATACAGAGTGAAAAATAACTATGAAATTGCTAATTTCTTCTTTTTTACTTCATCTCTAGTATTTGTGTGCCCAAGCAGCAATTCTGCTAAAGACATGTCTCTGCTCCATAACCTCTGGTAATCCTTGTTGCACAAATCCCTCTTTAGGAAAATTTAGTTTGAAAGGGTCATCAGGAAGTCATCCTGTTAACCTCCTGCGGACAGCAGGGTCAGTTACAAACAAGGCAGATGTTACCTTGTTTTAGTGCATGGCTTGTCAGCTGAGAGATCTCTTTATAAGAAGGAGATTCTGTACTTAACTTTATGAAGTGTTAAGTATTTGATTGTAAAATTCTCTCCTTTGTGGGAACACAAAGCAGAAGATACAAAAATGGATGTCAAACAGTAAAAGTGACTTCAGTTGGGACTTCCTTAGCCACCATGGCCAAAAGCTGTGAAGACTGACTACTGGAGGAATTTGAAACTAGAGAAGGGAGGAAGGAGTGACTTGGAATTAGAAAGCTGGGGCTAGGTTTCATGCTGGAGGTGGTGAGACCTTCGAGGGAGGACTGGTGCAAACCAATGGGCAAAGCAGCTACCCATAGAAGCTGGTAGGGATGAGAATCGATCTGACATGCTTGAGAACCAGTTAGGAGCTAGTGTAGACTGAAGCTGTTTGAACAGGAGAAATAACAGTGAAGAAATTACTGTAATGACAGAAGTTGGCTTTTAAAATCTCTCAGGGGGGCATTCAGGAGGGTACCAGCTGTGGGAGAAGCTGAGGGATTGTCAAAGACAGTATTTTTGAAAAGCTGGAAGAGGAAACTAGTTTTGGCTCAGGAAGCATAGAAGATGGGAAATTGGTATTGAATGGAAGCTAGGATTCTTTGAATACTGGGTGTAAGAACAGAAATGCCAAACACTGGGGACAAGAAGATTATAGAGGTGTGTGTGTGGAAAGAGGTAAATTAGGAAATAATACATGGTATAAGGTACATCTTAAAGAAAAATGACTAGGTGACTTTTGTCCACTTTTGGAATTGAAGTTTGGGTTTTGTCATTTGGATCAGTATAAGGATCATAAGGATTAAGGATTGATCATGAGATCATAAGGATTTAAGAAGAAAGGCTTTATAGTTTGTCATTCCATGAGCCAGCAGTGCCCTTGTGGCCAAGAGGCCAATGGGATCCTGGGCTGAATTAGGGAGAGCATTGACAGCCAGTCGAGGGGATCCTGCCCCTCTGCTCAGCCCTGGTGAGGCCTGACCTAGAGTGCTGTGTTCAGTTCTGGGCTCCTCAGTGCAAGAGAGACACAGAGCTCCTGGAGGAGGTCCACTGAAGGGCAATAAGAGAGCATCTTCTACAAGGAAAGGCTGAGGGAGCTGGGCCTGTTCAGCCTCAAGAAGAGGTGACAGAGAGGTCATCAATGCCTATCAGCATCTGAAGGGAGGGTGTCAGAGGATGGATCCAGGCTCTTCTTGGTGGTGCCAAACAATAGGAAAAGAAACAGTGGACAGAAACTGATTCACAGGAAGTTCCACCTGAACATGAGGAAGAACTTCTCTACTGTGTGGGTGGCTGAGCACTGGAACACATTGCCCAGAGGGGCTGTGGAGTCTCCCTCACATGAGATGCTCAAGAACTGTTTGGATGCAATCCTGTGCCATGTGCTCTAGGATGGCCCTGCTTGAGCAGGGAGATTGGATGAGATTGTGGTCCCTTCCAGCCTTACCCACTATGTGATTCTGTGATTAAGAGTAGCTTTTGATTATACTCAGCTATGGTGTTGAATTGTTGCAAACATAGGAAAAATAGTTCTAAATAAAATACTGTGTTTTTTTAACCTATATGGTCCCTAAAGAATCTATATTCACTCACTAGTGTTGTCAAAAACCGAGTTAAAATTTAAATTTAGTGAAGTGCTTCTGCAGTAGCTTGAACTCTTACAAAATTTTCTTCTACTCTGAAGTATGTCATTTTTCCAGTTTCTTTGTTATAATCTTTCTAGCATCTCTAACACTGCATCTGTCTTTCCACTTTTATTGTCCAGGTTAGAGTGCTTAGTGACATTCACAAATGGGAGATTAGTTAGGAAAACCCCAAATAAACCTGAACAGGTGCTAGTGAATTACAGAGATGTTCAACTATCCTTCCTTGGTATTTTTTAAAATACTGATTTTAATTTTGCTTTTGTGTGTGTGCTAATCCATAGAGTTTCTCCTGAAGATACATAAGAATATTAACCTATGTGTCTGTATTTTTACTTTGGAAAATGTTTTGTAACTGCCAATGTCTAATTTGGTAGATCCTTGCCAAGTCTTGAATGTTTTTATCATTGTAAAATAAAGCAGACTAGATTAAAGAAATTGGAATTTATATATAAAAATAGAACTGGACACTTACCCAAAAGAATTTTAAAGGGCATGTTTACTATGAAAACAGTATATGATTTAGACAGCTGTTTAAATGGAAATAATATTCTCTGCACCTAGCACATGTGCATGTAAGTATTTACTGGCTTTTTCACAGCAATATGCTTCCTTAAAATGCAGACTTTTTCTGTTTGCTACAGTTCATTCAGCTAATTTACTTAAATGAGTAACTGACAATTCATGGAAATAAGCCTTTCTGAAGTAAGCCCTTTCCAGCTACAGTGATGATTTTTTTTTTTAAAGCTTCCTAATTTTTGCTTTTATATCTTGGCCAAAACTTATTTTTAAATATGTTATAGATAAACTTTCTGAGATACTGTTTTATCCAAACTACTTTTCTGAGCCATGTGATTTAAGTTATATTTGAAGCATTAAAGTGCTAGTACCAGTGCATAGATTACAGAAAAGTTTAGGAATGAAGCCATTGGTGCTGACATATAATAAAGCCTGTCTTTCCAAGTTTGCTCTTATAAACTTTTTGTTTAAGGTGATAAAAACCATCTATTTTCTTTTCTTCATTTTCTAATCTAACATGTTAAGCTGTGACTGCAGGTCCTCCCCTGCAGTTGCATACTTTGCCCTGGCAGTCTTTTGATTAATGTGTATATCTCACAGTGCTCAGTCACATTCCAGCCATTTCATAGTCTAATGGAAAAAGGCTGCAACACTTTTCGTAAAAGACGACTTGACAAAAATCTAGTATTTGATTGCTAATTGATCTGCAATTAAAAAATGGACTTGTTCTTCAAAAGAACCCTGACTTTCCTGTGAGTAAATGTACATGTTAGTCTTACTTTTTTCTTCAAGAAACTTCTTTGAACTTTTTTTCTTCAAGACAACCCCTGTAATAGGATATATCTGGAGATGGATTCTTTTGTTACCTGGTGCTTTTTAAAATTATTGTTACTTTAAAAAGACCAAAACCAACAAAACAGAAAATCAAACCCTGCACTGTGATTTAGACTTTAGAAGCAGGAAGCTAAAGAGAATTAGGCATGCATAAAGCCAGATTTGTATGTGGTTTGATGTGTATCTTTTTTTATGAAGCAAGTGACTAGGAAATGGAGTGCTGCCTTTTGAGGAATATTTCATTTCACTCCTTTCAGGCATTATTTCTCTTTTATAATTGTGTTGAGGTGGGTATTTGTTTACTGTTTCGTGGTGGGGGAAAATCACTTGGTATAAAGCTTTGGAATCCAGCAGATGAAGCCTATGTGTAGAAGGGAATTATACAGGGAAGAGTACTGTCGTACTTTGTAAGAAAGGGCAACACAGAAGGAGCTAGCAAAGGGCTGAAAAGAGAATATGTAAAGACATCTAGGAACAGGATGTCTTTTTTATAGGTACAGAGTAAGGTGTCTGTCTCTCAGTATGAGTTTATATCTTACATGCAACATGTATTAGAATTGCATGTGTATATATGTGTATGTATTTGAATTTTCAGATATGGAAGCAAGAATTCAGAAATAATGGGCTAAAATAATGCATAGGAAGAGATAAAAGAAGCGAGGTTCTTCTCTAACATCTCTAACAGTGCTTTTTGAATCCAGTAACCATAACAAATAGTGGAACTTTGGGTTGGTATGTTTTTTAACCAAGCAGGTGTCAGTAGGAGCTTTGCAATAACGTCTGTTTTACTCAGTCTTTTTTCCTTTGTGCTTGAAAATAGTGCACTTCCTCAGACCTGGGAGAATGAGTTGAAAAGATACTTCAGTACTCTGCATTCTCCTGTAGATGAGAATTTTGCCAGCTGCCAGTGTCCTATTTAGCAAATATTCTCACTTGCGGAGTGTTGTTTAGCCTTCTCTCCAAATGACGTTTCTCCCAGTGTGATAAGCAGTATACTGTGTATACAGTATACTCCTAGTGAGACATTGGCTACCTTAATTAGTGTTGTGAGCTGAGCTGGATATCACCAGTGGAATATCCTGCACAGCCAGTATGCAAGCTTTCTGTGCAGCTTTTGTCCTACTGCCCTTTGTTTCCTTGGTGGTTACAGGAAGAAGCCCTTGACCTTTGGTGGGTAGGATGTTTTTAGCATGTGTGAAATGGTTTTGGAGGGGTTTTTATTACTTTTTTTAATTGTCCTGCAGATAGTAAAATACAAGAATAGTAGCTCTGGCTTGTTTGTTTCCTTTTATGATACTTGAAGACTAACTTGCAAACTCAGACTTGACAGCTTGTATATAGGTGTGGTTTGTCCAAAATTAAAACAATTAAACTTGTTCAAAATGCATATTTTATTGGGCTTTATGGTTTTCATGTACCCATTTATCAACCATTTTTTATGTTGTACTCAAAAATTTTGAGTCTAGGCTTGTGTTCAGTGTACTGATGAATTTGTGATTAAAAATGCATAAGGGAAACTTCTTGACAGAAATATCCATGTTAGTGATTGGTAGCTACTGTGATTTTTCATGTAAAAAATGCAATTTAGTTGATGTCCTGATAGTGTTCCTAATTTTATTAGTTCATAACGAATAAATGAAGGTTGCTAAAATTTAAAAATTATTCTCAAAGCTGATATTTTGCTATCAGTAAAGAAGATTGACCTCAGTGTCAACTGAGAGTTTTAAAATTTGAGGTTTTCTTTCTTGTTCTTTTTTTTTTAAATACCAGGGTTCAAAAGTGCTAGCTTACTTGAATTTATTAAAAGATAAGATAGCTGACCAGCTGCTTGTGGCTGAACAGATTTTTTCATATGATGTTTGAAAACATAAACGTTATTTCAGGCTCAAAACATGCATTGTTTTTTTGTCTGCTTCAGAATTTCTTGCCTGCATTTGATTCATATTCCTTGTTGTAGGTGGTTTCTCAAGTACTTAATTTTGAGAAGTGTCCTCTTTAGCAGAAATTTGGTTTGGTCTAAAATAATGTAAAAGTCTTTGAAAAGCATTTGTAAAGCATCAGATCAGTTCTTGAAGCTCAAGAATGTAGTATAGTATTCTGCAAGCATATAGAAACTGGTTACTAAAATACGTTAAAATATTTTATTGCCTAAGCAGAACTCCTATTCTTGTAGGTAGAAGATGTGGACTTCTTTTTGCTGTAGATAACTTTCAAAACTCATTGATGTTCATCGACAATATTTTTTCATCCTTTATATTTTAATGTGCTAAGACTGAGCATAATTTTATGTTTATAAATTGAGTGTAGTTTACTTATCAAACATTCATTCCATAAGTAAGCAATATATAGTTGAGATACACAGATATCTACCATTTATGGTAGCTATACACAGAAAGGTGATTCAAGGTATCAGTGAATATTCAGTGCATCAAGATGTGCTTAGCAATAAAGGCTTACTGTTCTTACTGACTTGGGCACCTTTTTTTTTCTCTTTTCTTTTCTTAACTCTTTTTATTCAGTTACATTCTGCAACAGAAAAGTTGGAATAATGGATAACTAATAAACTTGCATATATCACTGCTGGTTTAAAAATTGAACAGTAAAAAATTTTGTATAATGCTAAATATTACTTAATTATCATTCTTGTTGACTTATATCTTATTTGTATTTTTTTTATTTCTTACCTAGAAGTGGAAGAACTGTTAAATTCTCTTAAGCATATCCAGCACATTTTGGTAGACCCTCAGAGTCAAGAGGATATCTCGCTCATTTTACAGCTTGTTCAAAATCCCGATTTTCAGAATGCATTTAAGATCCACAATGCTGTTACAGTGCACATGAACAAAGCCAGCCCTCCATATCCTCTCAGCTCCAATGCACAAGAACTAGCACAAGAGGTATGTACAGTATGCATCCCTAGGATATACATGAAACCTATAATCATAGCTACTGTTGAAATATGTACTTGTCAAGCTTGTCTGAGTGACTGAATGTTGAATATGAAAGGGGTTATAATAGTCACTGATTGGAAATCTGGAAAAACCGGATACAGCAAACAGTAACCAGAAAAATATTTTGGGGGTAGGAACTCCCTCTTCAGCATGGATAGATATGTAACAGAGAAGGTACTATGTTTAAACATAGGAAAAGGGAGTGGTTGTGACAATCTTAACTCCCTTTCCGTTGGTATTCTTTACTTCAAGCATTCAGGAATTGAGTTATAGTTCTCTCTTATTGTGACTTTCCTCTGAGTTGAGCCATGGTTTTTAGACTGAGAGGCATCTCTGAAAATACAAGCATACTGGAAACAAGCATTTTGCTTTAAACCGAGCAACAGATCCCTTAATACTTAATTTCAATGTTTTAATTACTGCCGTGATTAAACATTTTTTTGTCTGACAGATTACAGCTCTTGTATAAGATCTGATACATTTTTAGAAATTGTTAAAATATTCTGAGGGGTCACTCAGTAACTTTTGTCACAATTTTCCATGGTCTGCTGCAAGTATGTATCATAGTGAAGTGTGGCTACATCTTAGACCAACATATGTTTGTGAATACCAAGGTCAGTGCAGGCCTATAGCACTGTAGTGTTCAGCAAAGCCAGATCCAGGGGCTCGGTAAAGGCACCCAGCAAACCAAACTGACTGAGGCATATGGATTGGAGTATTTCAGTATGGCAGCAGGTGGTGGGTGTTGGTGGGGTTTTTTGTTTGGTTGGTTTGTTTGGTTTCGTTTCTGGTTTTTTTTTCTCCCTGAAGCATTTTTTTTCAACAGCATTATCCACTCTTCGTTCTTTTATTAGACTTTACCCTTGTAAACCAGCAGCATTTTAACAAGCTTGAAGTTCTTTTGCAGAAGAAATTACTGACTCTTGAGGGACATCATTTAAACACAATCTAAAGGTGCAGGTGCTGATTAAACTTCAGTTTAGGATTTTCCTGTTTAGGTTTGTCAGTAAGAGTTGTGCCAAAAGCAGGTGGAAGTACTTAAGAATATTCTGTCAATCTGTGAAATCTTTTAATCAACCCACTGTAATCATATGTTTACAGTACATGTGAGCTTCCCTCTGGCTTGCTTATTCATCAGTCTGTAGCCTGCTTCGAAGTCCTCACTATCAGGAGGATGAGTCTGAAGGAGCCTTTTCAGTTACCTTCTGTTTGTAAACTACTCCCCCAGACATCCACCTTACATAGGCCTAGTTTAGGATTTTGTTCAGTATTTTGAACCTCCTTTTATAATACAGGGTGTTACAAATGTAACCCTAAAGAAAGCTGGTTCTTCCCCTTCATGAATATGATGACCTTTTATTTGCTACTTAATAGAAATTTCCAGTAAGAAAATATGCCTAGGAAAACTCTAGGTCTATTTCCACACTTTCATGTTCCTCCCCATTTTTCACTATCCCTTACCTTCCCAACATACTCTTCACTTTTTTTCGTGTGATTTGGTAAATCCTAAATTCAGAAGGTGGTGGTGCAAAGCCAGTTTTGTGTCTCTTATCAGTCCATGAAGAAGGTTAAACAAAAAGAAAATACTTCCTTAATCCAAGATTTTTAAACCAACACAGTTTGATCATTATCCATGATCTACATAGAAGACAGATGTATCCTTGCACTCATTTTGACTTTTCATCTCCCATCCCTGTCTTGTCCAGCCTTGAAATTCCTGAAAACTCAGTATATCGCAAATGCCTGTTCCCATTTTCAGATGTAATCCAGTTTCTCAGTGATTCATCTTCTTGTGTATTTATTTTGCAATATGTTAAATAACATCCTGAAATGATAGAGCCAGAAATTCAGGACATATCTGAATTCAGGACATCTGTGTCTGACAGAAGTGTCTCAAGAGGATACCGTGAGGCTCTCATCACTCTGTACTTCCTTGTCTTCCTGAACAGAAGATCTTTTGCTTGATTTTCAGATCTTTTATTAATTTCTGAAAGGTTTCTTTATTTGTTATGGTAGCACTATGGGAGGAAATTATTTCTGCTTTAGAAAAGTTGGTGGTGGTTTTGTTCTGGTTTTTAGGGTTTGTTGTTGGTGTGGGGTATTTTTTAATCCTGACAATGTCCAATACCTTCCATGCCCAAGTCTTTTCTTGTACTCTCATTTTTGGTTGTCTTTTGCTTTTTCTACCTCTAAGTGTAGGCGTGGGAAACTCCCCCAAAAAGCAGCTCATTTACTTACTTCAGGGTGTTTTTGAAAAGACATTTGCAAAAGCCTGGATTTAAGATACTGATAACATCTCAATGATAAAAGCCAGAAGGCATCACAAGAAAGAAAAATAGCAGATACACGCATTACATTAATTTTAAATAGCAGGTAGTGCTAGTGTGCATATTTTAGTGCACAGATCATAAGCAACAGTGTATAACTCTAAAACTGTTGGAGTGTGTGCCGCAGTTTAAAGCTACAGACACTTTTTGTTTGAGGCTTTATACTGTGGAGCACAACATCTCTAAAAGGAAAAGGCATTTTACAACACAATTCCACAGTGCAACATGAAACAGTCTCCCTTTTAAAAAAGTAATAATATTATTTAGGTTTTCTTAAATTTTCCAGTCCTCTTTAGGACATTCTTAAAATTGGTAGTATACATGTACAGTTAACTTTTCCCACCAGTTCTGATAACCAGACACTTAACAACTCAAGATTTTTCTTTTCTTTTTAAGAAACTTCTGTTGAATTAAAAAGGTGGAATGAAGCACTTGAGCTTAAGGAATTTGTGTGAGAAAGCTTATCTTCATGTAATGGGGTGTACTCCAAGTCTCAAATAAAAATAGCTGGTAAACATCAAGTGTAATTAAATTGATGTTAAATCCATTTAAACTTGACCAAGATGGGGGCAAGGATTATGGCAACATGGTCTGAATCTTGACCTTGTAAGAATATTTGATGCAGCATTCAAGGCTGTTTATAACTTGGCCTGTAACAGCACATACCAAATACTTTAAAGATGTTCTTATCATTAAATATATTTAATAGGCTCAATTTATATAGACTATGTTCCTAAATGTTATGGACTTGCTGCTGCTTGCTTTTGCAAAATCAGACAAATAAACCAGATAGGTGCTGTTGAGGGGATGCACTGGAAGCTCATAACTTCTGGTGTAAGTGCACTAGAATGTGTATGTATGTTCCATCTGACAGTCCTGCTCACCTGCCAGTAAACAAAACCAGAATTTTGCAGGTTAATTTCTCAGTGTTTAATAGCACTCCAGCATGCCCGTCCATCATACATGCCTACAAATCGTGGTGTGTGGAATGAAACCAATTTGATAGCTTCTGAGAGGGTTCTTGAACTAAAGTTGGCATGATTAACAATAAAAACTAGTCTGGAGAGTTAAGAAAATACAGTTATTGCCATGTACTCAGTGTGGATTGCTTATGCTATATCTAGTGTGTCTCTTCTGGAATGATGGGCTTCTTCGAATTTCTTAATCTGATAAAGCTGTGGGACTCATTACCATGAGTTACAAAGGACTCTAACATGCAGCACTACTGCTGTAATAAGTGGTGTATAGGGCAGCTTGAAGCTGTCATGGAGCTTCATTAAATAAATAAATGAGAGATGTATCTTTTTTCTTGAAGAGGGGGGATATTAAAATTTTGAATAATCAAAGCAGAAATTCAACTTGAATAAAGGATGTTTACTGCACACAGAGTAACTGGTTGAACCAGATTGCTTTACTTTTCCACTGACGAATCCACAACCTCTGACCTTGCATTCAGAAGATTGTATTCCTTACAAGATTTCCAAGTTGCTTTCTGAGTAGGTTTTCCTGTAAAAAGATCATAAAGATTTAATAGATAAGGCTTTAAGGCTTCTTGTGGCTTCTTCAAGAAAGGAGCTCAAGGTCCCTAGAAAGTTAGACCTTAAATAAACCTCTATGAGAAAGTCTTTTGTATAGAAGAATCTTTCTTTCAAAACAGTGGAAAACTTGTCAGTAAAATACATCTTTTGCTTCTGTTTGCTATGTGACATCCTAGAATTCAGTTTAAGCTAGGTGTAATAGCTTCCTGTCTAATTCAGGGATATGACTGAAGTCAGAATTCTGTGAACCTTTCTATTCACTATGATTTTAAAGAAACCAGTTTTAAAAATTATTGAAATCTGGCTTCTTTGACCATTTTAAGCTATACTACATTTGCTCACCATGGGGCATGTTCTAGGGATGTCAGAAGGAAGGCTTTTGGAGGTGGTGCCAGGTTTATTGCAAAGCACAGGAACATGTGACACTTTGCTTGGCAATGTGAGCATCTTGCTTTGTGGGAACAGCTCCTTTAGTGGCTTCTAGAATTTAAAATTTTATTGACTTGGAAGTTTCCAGTGCTGCTATTTGGTAGCATCCAAGATAGTTGTTAGAATTTCTGTAGAAATTTGCTCCTAGTATAGAGGCTTTTCAGACCTTTAGATACTGGTAGATCATACAAGAAAATGAATTATTTTATCTTTGAAACTTTTGGTTTCTTGATTCTATGATGCCACATTATCTCATCTGTAAGAGTCAAACGCTCTTGAAAAAAATGTTTTCTATTTCTCTGAAAGCTGCTGCTATAATTTGTATCATCTACTCTTGATGTCTTTGGATTCATTTGTTGTGTTGAACTTGTGTGCCTTTGGTCAGATGAGGCCAGAGGATAATGGCTTTGTAAAGTATCTTCAGCCTCACCTTTGTATAAGAGGACTTCCCTGCTCTTGGCTCTCTGAGCATACCAGTATTTGCAGGACCTGATAGCAAGGCTTGATTGGTAACTATATGAGAAGGAAAACCTGTTTTGGCAACTGAAACTGCTTGAGCAAAAACTATCCTTGTGTTAGTGTGGATTATTTTGGAACCAGCCAAAGAAACCAGGTTTTCAGGGAGGGGCCTTTTGAAGTTTTGATTGTACACTTCCTGAGACAGGAACTCCACGATGCATTGCAAAACCTGTCTCGGAATCTTTGGCCTTGCTGTTGATAGAAGTTTTCCAGAATAAGAATATGGTAATCTGCTTTTAAGAAAGGGGAAGACTAGTCACATTAATAAGAAATTACTCTAGTTTAAAAGCCCAGCATATTCTCATAATACACTTCATTGTGACTGATTTCACTGACATGAAATCACTAACTTTCTAGAGTTCACTTTTTTGTGTGGATCTTTGTGATACCTGAGCCAATCTCTGGTATCAGCAAATCTGTGTGAGGTACTAGATACCAACTTAGATTTGGTAGATTATTACTGAGGCAAGATGTGCTACGTTAGTCCTGTGGTCTCACTGCACGTTTTCCTAATGCACACCAGCGTAGTCAATCAGCAGTAGTGTAACAACTACAAGGATATACTTTACTTTCAGTAAAATGAATAATTGCAAGTAGAGGGTTGTGCTTGAGTAGGAGAGGGAGGATTGATAAATCACTGGCTAGATTAAGAGTTTTACTGCTTGATTTCTTTTTAGGTACAGAGTGTTTTGAAACCCAGCCACCACAAGGATGGACAGGAGCTTAATGCTTTGCTGAATGCCCCTCACATGCAGGTAAAACAAAACAAAACGTCCAATCTAATGGATCTATTTTTTGATGCTGTTTTCAGTGTAACTTATTTTCTGCCTTTGGCTGACTGGACAAGGATGAATTTTATTCTTCCGCCCTCATTTTTCTAGGATAAGGAATTTGCAATTTCCAGAAACTCATGAAACTTTTTAATGAAGTGTAGTGCATGATTGTTCAGCCTTTGCTATGTTCTATGTGTATTACAGGGTAATTTGCACATAAACAATGTAGCAGTTGGTCTGTGAGAACAGGGCAACTCATGAGCTGCTTTGCTTATCTGTTTTCTTCTTTGGCAGTTGTTTCATGCTTACCATAGGGTGCATAAAGGAAATTTTGTTCTGGGGTGGTGATGAAAAAGCAGTTTTCACTGCAAAACTTATTCTGAGTCTGCAGACAGATATATAGTAAACCAATGTCTGTTTTTTTAGTATGGGTAAGATAGAAGTACAGTCACAGTTGTGTTCAAAATTGCTTTTTTATTATTTTCCAGTCTGAAAGTTTTTATAAAGAGTAGGTGCTACATAGCTGTGATGAATGATTTTTTTTTTATTGTGTGAGTCAGTTTGCAATGTTCTATGACCTGCAGAGACTGTTGAAATTGCAGAATATCATCTACTGTTTTGTGTGTATATCAAGTGTGATATTTTCTGTAACCGAGCTGTTTTTGTTTAACACTAGGCACTTCTACTGGCTCATGATAAGGTTGCAGAGCAAGAAATGCAACCAGAGCCTATGACAGATGAAAAGATTTATGAGAATGTTGGCGTGTATGGAGGGGAGACGGTTAAAATAGTTCGCATTGAGAAAGCTCGAGATATTCCGTTGGTAAGTACTGGTGCTTACTCAGTTATATGTAAAGGAAGTAAACCTCTTTGTCCTTTCCAGATTGCTATGAAACATTTAGAATTCCAATGCAAAGGTAATGTTTAACTTGTAAACACTCTCCCTCCCTCCAAAATGAGAAACAGTCATAGACAGTAAACTTGTGTTTAACTTGAACTGAGCAGTAGCCGTACTGCCACCTAAAATCCATACAACTTCTGTCAACGTGGGTTTTGACAGATCTTCTTGGCAACAGTCACTATCCCAAGCGTGCTGTGACGGAGCTTAAAGCCTTGTGCCAACTAGGTGTAGGTTTTTTTTGATTGTCTGGTTTCTAGTTTTGGGGTTTGTTTCTAAAAATATAATGAATCTTATCATGTGGAGCAATTAAATTCTTCAGTCTTTAATGTAGGTTGAAGGAGTTAAGCAGTGGGTTTTTTGAACCTAGAGCATTGTGTGTATGCATCCAAGCTGTTACTTGCATTCTCTTTCAGCATGATTTTTCCACTGGCTTGGAATATATACAATAGATGGCTTTGAGTTTCATATATTTAATAAATTCAGAATGTGTTGCTACTACACAGGGTGCTACTGTTCGCAATGAAATGGATTCTGTTATCATTAGTCGAATAGTCAAAGGAGGTGCTGCAGAGAAGAGTGGGCTGTTACATGAAGGGGATGAAGTTCTGGAGATCAATGGCATTGAGATCCGTGGAAAAGATGTTAATGAGGTTTTTGACTTGCTGGTGAGTTGGAACGCTTCTTGTTTTCTCTGCAATATTCATTTCATAAGTCTGAAGCCTGTTGACTCTGCTTGTCATTTTACTCATATTTAGTCTCAAAAGTATTTCCATTCTGGTAGCTGGTGTTAATATGTGAAGGGCATTTCAAGTTTTCTTTCTGATGCATAGGAGGATACTGACAAGTACAATGGCAGTTATCTGCAAAAATGAAGTCTACAAATGTGGACGTATCAAGTTATCTTTAGACTTACTTCTAATGATTTCTAAGAAAAACTTTGTTCAGCTCTGAAAAGCCATAATTTTTCATCTTTATCTCTGGTTCAGTCCATAATTAATAAATGTGTGGCTGGTTTGGAGGTTGTTTTCTTTGTAGCAGCTTATATGGTGTTTTACGCTGGGTTTAGAGTGAAACAGTGTTGATAATGCACCAGTGTTTTAGCTGTCGCTGAACAGCGCTTGCACAGTGTCAAGGCCTTCTCTGTTTCTCACTCTGTCCCCTGCCTGCAAGTAGGCTGGGGTGAGCAAGAGGTTGGGAGGGGACACAGCTGAGACAGCTGACCCAAAGTGACCACAGTGATGTGTCTCACCAAGTAACATCAGGCTGAGCAATAAAATCTGGTGGTGAGTGATTGCTTTTACATCACTTGTTTGGTTGGAGTTTTTCCACTTCACTTATTAGACTGTCTTTACCTTGACCCATGAGAATTTTTTCTTGCATTTAGTCTTCCAGTTCTTTTGCTCATCCTGCTGGGGTAGAGGAGTGCATTAGGAGCTGGTCCATGCTTAAGTTGCTGGCCAGACTTAACCCACCACAAATTGTATCATAGGGGACCTTTACGTGACTAGACTTGTTACGCTTTCCCTCCTGATAAAAGCCCTATTGTCTAGCAGTTTACTTGCATAGATGTTTTCTTGTTTATTACACCATTCATGACAAAGTTATACTTTAGTTTAAAAGCAGCTAGGCAAGAAATCCATCAGGAATTAGTAAATGCAGAGGTACTCACTTTCAAAAAGACCCTGTGATACAGAATGTCAAAAGCTGGCAGTTTTACCACCAGTATTTTCTCTTGCCCAATTGTACTTCTTTCATGCTTTTCCCTGGTATCTGCTTAGGATCAGTGTCCAAGACTCCTGGAACCCTACTCTAAATATTCGGTGCAATTGCAGCAGGCAAGACCATTCTGTCAAAGTGAAAACAGATGAAAATGACATTTTTTTAGACGTTAATTTATAACTTTGGCACAAAACATTGTAAATATCAACTAGGACTTATTTAGTAGGGCTTGGGGGGAAAAAAAGGATGAGAAACATATTTAGTAAATCTTCAAATTACTTAGTAGGTTTATGCTCTGGAGACGAATCAGAATCAGGAAAAAGATGTAGGTTCAGCTGTTGGAAAATTTCTGTCTTGAGTTGAACTTTTTTGCTGAAATTTGCTGATAAAATTTTTCATCTATTTCGTACGCTGAGATCAACTGGAAGGAAGTAGAGGCAGAAATGTGTGAGGTTTAAGGGTTTTTGTTTTACTGTTTTAAAACCAATTAGAAAGATGCTTACAATTCTCTGAAAAGCCTTGAATGTCTGTGGGTTTTTTGCATCAGAACTATCTGAGATTTGTCATGTTTCGTGATTGTCTCCATTGCCATCTCTATTTTTTTTAAAGCCATATTTAACTAAGTTCTATGCTTCTGAAAAGAGTGTATTATAGATGATTAACAGGTAGTTCAAGTCTGGCAGTTCAGTTCTCTGCAGAGAGCTGATTCTGCTCCTCAGCAGCTCTTGCAACCTAGGGCTTAAAAACAAAAGACGCAATGCCACAATACATTAGCATAAGAGAAAATCACTTGCTGAAAATTAAAAACTAAATAAACACAACCTTGTGGATGTTTAAAATATATTTTTAATACAACTGATTTAAAAGAATACTTTTAATTCTTTATTAAGAATTATTTATTACTTGTTTATTTCTTTATTCTTTATTATTTATTAAGTTGTCATTCGTATTTTGTATTGTGAAAATGAAGTTCTAAAGTGCTTCAGACCCACCAAAACACTTCAAACAAGCACAGGAGAAGGAAATTGCTTCCCTCCTTAGTTTTGCCTCACTACTTGCTACTCAAGTGATAATAAACTACACGTGACTTTTAGACTAGATTGTTCACATGACCACTGTGAGATTATAGACATTCCTCATGGAACTATGCATGCTGACTGAAAATCATGGATTTTCCTCTCTTGCAGCCTCATCTTGCTATGTTAAAGTTACTTTTACTTTATTTAAGCCTTAGTTCTGTATTTTTTGAGATACATGTATTTTCTCATTTTATACAGGATAAATTGTTGTGTTATGCTTCATAGAATGGTGTATAGGAAGTCAAACACTTCTAAACCTTGTCACAGGTTGTCACTTGGACTTTATCGAGTTATTTTTTATATGTGGAAACACATTCTGCATATGAAAGTATGCAAACAAAGAAGATAAAGATAAGACATTTATTATGTTTTACTTTCTTAGCAAGGGTGACTACAGTATTGGTATTGAACACTACATATGCAAGATTTGAGTATGTTAGCTAAATTTTTAAACAGTGTTTTGTATTCTTTACTAATGTTAACAGCATACAATTACAGTAGAAATGTTTAGATTTGAAAACACTGTTCCATTTAAACAATTATAGAAAAATTACATTTTTTAGTATATTTTTTCATTCCAGCATAGACCCACGTGTTGGTATTTTTGAACAAAACAAGAGAATTATTATCCATTTCTCCTAAGTCTCTGCTTGCAGAATGGCGGCTGCTTCATTTCAAATGGAAATAGTTTATATTCAGGAAAGCTAGGCTTTTAAAATCTGAGTATCAACATTTAGCTTTCTAGTCTTAACTGAATCACTGCATCTGTATCTGTATTATATATTTTAAACCAGCAAACGGGTAGATAATGTGCTGTTAGGAACAACTTTTAATGGGAATTTTTAAAGCATTTTCTAAAATATTTATTAGAATTCTTAACCTTAACCCATATTTTGATAACTGTATATTTTTCCTCTCAGGCTGACATGCATGGTACTCTGACCTTTGTATTGATTCCCAGTCAGCAGAGCAAGCCACCTCCTGCGAAGGAGACAGTTGTAAGTAGCTCTGTAGGTGTTCTTGGTGATACATACTTTGCCTTACCAGTAGTGTGTAAAAAGTTCTCTGCAGGTCTTTTACGTTGTGGAACAAACCCAAAACTTAGCCGTTTAAATTGATTTAGTTGTTACCGGACTAAGACCTAAATTAACTGTTGAAAATTTCTAATGGTCTTAAACTGAAATTCTTAGTATAATTTTTAACTCAGTTTCTGAAAGAAATTGTAAAAGTAGAACTTCCTGTGGTTCTGAGCTTCTTATTCTGAATTTATGTATTTTGTGTGTGTGTATATATATATATATATATGTATGTATTAAAAAATCCTGGATTCTTGAAACTTGCATATATGCATGCAAATTGCATGTTAAATTCAAGCCTAGATAAAGTCTCTATTTTACAGAAGCTAAGAGTTTTTATTATATCCTAGTTCCAATGCAATCACAGGTTTAATTCTTCAGAAGTCACCAGGGTGTTTTTCTTCTGTTTTTACGTTTGATGTCCCACAGATACACGTGAAAGCGCATTTTGACTACGATCCCTCTGATGACCCTTACGTCCCCTGCCGAGAATTAGGCCTGTCCTTTCAAAAAGGAGACATACTCCATGTGATTAGTCAGGAGGATCCAAACTGGTGGCAGGCCTACAGAGATGGAGATGAAGATAATCAGCCACTGGCAGGCCTTATCCCTGGTAAATAAAACTCTAGAAAAAGCTTGACAGTCAGTCAAGTTAGTTATCTTAGCCACAGGAGCAATACTCATGTTTTCAAAGACTTGTGTACCCTTAAATACCTGTAGCCTTAAATATATCTGGTTTTGAACCATTTGCAACAGAGCCTACTGTTGGGCAGTGTAATGTGTGGAGTTAAATGCAGAGTAAAGCTGCTGCTTTCACTGCATCTTTCAGGAGCTACTCAACTCTTCATTCATGCACCATGAGGACTCTGCAGATTCAGAGTTCCCTCTGCTGGCTGCAGCAGAGATGTGGGACTGCAGCCCACTTGTTCTCTGGAGATGGGCACGGCTCTGAGGTTTCTTAACTTTTTGAAATGAACTACTTGGTACAGTACCTTTTTTATGGTCATTTTTCAGCATTTTTTCACTTAACAGAGGGCTTCAGTTACTTGTGACAGTCAGACTTCTTATCTCACTGTTGAGGCCATTTAGGTAAAAGGGTTTTCAGACACTGAAGTCTGTTCATAATTTTTGCATTGCAATATGTACTGTACCCTAGTTCATTAAAGATCTGCTGCTCTGTTTAACACAGTGAACAAAAGACTTCAAATTCTGTAGAATATCACACTGTAACTTTATGATGCTTGAATAAGTTGAGAGAAACACTAATTTAAATGTAGGCTAATCTATTTTAAACTGAAGTTCAAAATATTTAATATAAATAGAACACATTTGACATACAAAAATAATTAGAAAACCACATCATCATAGTGGGGAAATGTAGTCTTTCCTGTAGTTTCGCTTTTCCAGGCAAAACTGTCAAAAACAAATGCTCAGCAAGTCTCTCTTGATGAATATATTTTTTTAAGTAATAAACCAGTTTTGCACAGCAGTTTTGGTTTCTCTTTTAAAATTTCTTTTGTATGTTACATTCTACTACAACCTTCAGAGCTGTAGAAGCTTAGAAGAAAATCAAATGAGTAAGTCATCACAAAAAAGCATGGAAATGGTTTCTAAATGTTAATGACTCTTGTCTTTTTTTAATGCATCAAGGAAAGAGTTTTCAGCAACAAAGAGAAGCAATGAAGCAAACTATAGAAGAAGACAAGGAGCCTGAAAAATCAGGTGAGATGTATGCTTTCCAAGTGAAAAAAAATATCTTATAGTGGTGTTAATTAGTGTTACATGGAACCTTGTCATGATGGAGTTGTAGAAAATTCTTGTGGTATGGAGTTTTTTTTGTAATACAGGTGGGGTGATTCTTTGAAATTCTGCATGTGAATACAAGTCTGAATTTAACACTTCATTGTATAAGTCATGTGGGTTTTTCACAACTATGTGCGATGTAATTAGGATGATGTGGAGAATTTGGAAATTTTTTTCATAAAAAATTCAATCTGCCATGACTTGGTTGAAGTCCTTGACATATGCTTAATACACCAAAGCATTGTGATGAAAAAAAGGATATTATGCCTTTTGAAAACTGCATAGTAAACTCTCCGCTTTAAAGATCCAAAAAGTGGGTGGAACAGGAATATTTTTGTTGTATGGGTGTTTGATTGTCTTAATTTTTATTTTGGTTAGGAAAACTCTGGTGTGCGAAGAAAAACAAAAAGAAACGGAAAAAGGTTTTGTACAATGCAAATAAAAATGATGGTAAGGAACAACATTTGCACAATGTGTATAATTATAAACAACTATAAAAGATTCTGCAAATAGCCTTGTGAAAAGAATGCTAAAATTCAGGATACAATGTTAGAAATGCTAGCAGGAAGTTCTGTGTGAGAGCAATACTATGTTGTGTTGTAGCATTTAGCAAAAGATGTAAAAGATGTGAAAGTATTTCTAGGGTCATTGGTGTCTTTAATAATCACCAGATGATAAGGGAAAAAAACAGGTATCTCTTTAGGCGTAGAAGCACTCATAATTTTACAATGATGAACTGATTTATTATGGCTTTGTAATATCATCTTACTCTGCATAATTAAATTTCATAAATGGAAACTTTCTTCACAGAGATTTTATAGGCTATTTATACTATGTTCTTACAAAAGTGCTTTGGGATTGGGATGATGGTTGCTGCCATTTTGGTGTAAAGTGTTACTCTTGTACTAGAAACTTATATTTTGGCAAAGAAGTTGTTTCTTGTGTTTATGCTACTAGTTATATGAGGAGTAGTAAGTGGAAACATTTTTTTTTTCCCAAGAAAGGGAAGAAAATTATCATCTTACTGGGCACATGATGATCTTTGGGCTTCTGTTGCTTTGATGACTCAGATTCTGGGCAGCGAGTCAGGAACTGCCTGAAACCTGATACTGCATGACAGGCAATACATGGAACTAGCAGTAGAGTACTTTGTGACTGTTTTATTGTTCTCTCTCAAGATTATGACAATGAGGAAATCTTGACCTACGAGGAAATGTCACTGTACCATCAGCCAGCAAATAGGAAACGTCCCATAGTTCTGATTGGACCCCAGAACTGCGGCCAGAATGAGCTGCGGCAGAGACTGATGAATAACGAAGTGGATCGCTTTGCCTCCGCAGTGCCCCGTAAGTGTGACAGGCAGATGAGATTCCTCATTCCAAACCTTGGCTGCAGATAAATCCAAATTCTAACCATCCAAATTCCCTTGGGGGTTTGGGGCAGGATAGCTTGAGCTCTTGATAAAAGGACAAATAAAATTATCTTGTGTGTGGCAAAAAATAGCTTTGGGAAGTTAATGCAAATCCAGTGTTACAAACACAGTATTCTAGAGGCATTATAAAATATGCATTTATATCAGTTTCAATAAAATTGGAGTGAGTTACAGAAGTTCAAAAAAGAAACCGGTATATTGGGCAAAAAATTTTTAACCAAATGTCCTGCGTAAATTTAAATTTAGGTGGCTTTAATGCCTTCCCAAACCACTTAAATTTCAGTGAATATTATATTTTTAATGTCTAATGTACCCTAGATTATGTTTACAAAGAACTTAGCAATATATATTTGTTGAAGAACTTAGAGCTGTTTTCAAATTCAGAACACTACCGCACAGTTAAAACTATTCCTTTCATAATTTACTAATTTCTTCCTCTAGATAATGTAAAAGAGATTTCTAAATAAAGTTTGACAACTTAATCTGACCAGGGACATTTATTGTAGAAAATAAAATACATGGATTTCTTGCATATTTCCTATTTTGTGTTGGAGGGGGTGAAATTTGCATGGTTAGCAATATGCTTGCTAAGAGAAATACTCTTTCTTTTCTTCATTCTACACATGTATCACTGTCTCGATTTCTTTTT
>VZTN01034706.1:33714-70623 GCA_013400515.1 Erpornis zantholeuca | reverse complement strand
GCCCTTTCAACATCGGTCACATATCATCTTGTGTTTCTTTTGGCAGTATCATCTTTTAAGTTTGTCTAAGCTCCTGGGGCTGTGAGCAGCAACTAATGAGAGAGTGGAAGAAAAAAAGTGCTCTAGGGATGGTCATTCTTCTTCACTCCATAAACAGTGGGTAGTGGTAGAGCAGAGAAAGTGCAGTAGAAATTTATTTCCTCTTCTGTCTTGTTAAGTTCCTCTAATTTCATATCATCAGCCTGGAAGATGAGGTCCTCCCCAATTTTTCTAGTCAAAGAGGACTCTTAGCTTCTACTACTTGTTAAACTCTACAGTAAAACATTCCTCTTTTCCAAAACTTCTTCTGTTCAGACTGACCATGATCCTTCCTTGAGGAGTCCCTTACGTGCATGCCAGTTGGTTTTGGCTTTTTGAAGTGTCAGAATATAACAAAGAAAGAGCAAGGGTCTCTTAAAGTAACGTTGCCTTCTGCTGTTTGAGATTGCAGTCCTGTAAGCAATGTGCTGTAGGCATATGGTCACAAGATGCCTGATCTATGATATAACTTACATCTCTGATTTTCCTCTGAAAATAAAGAATACCTTATTTGCCCTCTTCTTTCATGATGGCAACAACTGTTTTAATAACTAAGGTTCCTAATACCTGTATGCTTTATATTTCCTGTCTTAAAAATATGGTTGATAGTGTCATTCCTACACATGATGGGCTGATGTTTCCAAAATAGCTTGTATAACTAGTAAATATTACTAGACCTAGGAATATCTAAATTAGCCCCTTTTTGGAAACTGAGAACAAAGCTTTGACAACATGGGTAGATTTCAAGTGCAGCAGTTACAGACTTGTGCAGCTGAGCAGTCTAATTATAGCAGCTGGGGAACATGGATTTCATGTCAATTATTCATTCTTGCGTGAAAAACTAAATGTTTAATGTATTTAAATGTATTTTGCAATTTTATATTGCTATCATTGTAGCCATCCATTTTATTCAACAGAGAAAGGATGCTTTTGTCAATGTAAGAACTGTTTACTAGTAAAAAGGCCGATAATAATTATGATTAGATGTTCTACAGTAGAGGTTACACAAGTGCTCACTATAACTTCAGAACTGTTTATTTGATTGTAAAGCTTTTGATGAAAAATACAATAAAATGAACACCTTCTTCTAATAAATGCATTCCATCTCACTTTTTTAGTCACAGGAATAGGAGGGCAACTTCAAAAGCAGATTGCCTGCAACACCGAAAATTTTTTTACTAGAAAACAAAATGGAAATGTAAAACTTGGTAACAAGAAAGGAAAAATAAAGAAGGAAGGTTTTTTCTATCCTCATATAATGACAATGATTAAAACCTCCACTTGATTTAAGACCATGTTGATGCCAATGCAAAACTGTTATTAGGTAGCTGATAGTACTGGCTTTGGTAGAATAAGTAGCCTCCATCCATTTCCTCAGCGAAACGTCCATCGTACTTGTGGAGCTTGGCCTTCTTCCAGCTTCTTAAACTTTGGTGTGTGTTTAAGATATACCCAACCATTGTTATTAAAGCTGTTCAGATGTTTTTAGAAAAGATCAAAAATAGCTATCCTTAGGTAAATGATTAGCACTTTGTCATCAAATGCTGACTTTTTATGCAAATGTTCTTTCACATGAAGTAGACCAGATGTCATACAGTGAAAAATTAACATTACCTGATTCTGATTTGAGCAGAATATATTTAGCATGGAAGAGTTATTTTCTTTCTTGTAACTCAGAAAAAAAATCTCCTTTTAATGTATTTAGCGTTTTTATATTGGTAGCATTACAGTCTACCTTCTCTTATCACTTGGATGTATTATTAAGCTTTCAGAATTTGTTCATAATACTCCCCTTTGGCATCAGCTGTTTTCTTACTTTTAATAACTGTGGAGTCCATTCGTGTGTTCCTTTTTTTTTGTGGCATTAATATAATGGAATATTCACATTTAGGCAAGAAGTAATCTGGGTCAAAGAGAAGTGAACAACAGAACAGTTCAAGTATTTAGCATAAAAATGTAAGAAGCATGTGGGTGGCTGACCACTGGTGCTTTGGAAAGAATTCCACTAAATAAAATCATTCTGAGCTAGTCTACATTAATCAGGCTGTGCGCCCAAGAGAGCTGATGGTTTACAAATGTGCACCTGGTTCTGGAATAGTCTATGTTCTAAATATATTATTCCTTAGAATATATTTCTGTCCTGTGACCAAATTGCATATGTTTCAGATGTTTTGCTGTAGTTAAATTTCAGCTTCTCTTAGCATTCTGGATTACTCTCCAGTAAGTGCTCCAGAGATCTTTAAGAGAATAAAGAATTGAGGTTTCCTAAGCTGTCAAATACTGTGTTTTTATTAAGAAAAACATCTCAAGCTGATAGGAGATCAAAATGCAATATTAGTACACTAGCCCGTGGGAACTGAAGAAATAGCATAACCATCAGGGATCAAGGCCAGAGCCATATCCAGTGTTAACTTGGGACAGGAGTGATATTGGATTAGAATCCTCTGTTTTTATTTCTCAGTTCAATTACTATTATGGCAGTTTTCCCAAGGTACTAATTTTATCTTTTTTCTCTTTTTTTAGATTATATTCAGTGATAATAAGAAGTTGGTCCCTGTCACAATAATCAAACAAAGTAAGTTTGTGCATTTTTTAAAATTTATTCATTTTTAAAATTTATTCTTTAAAATACTCTGCAAGAGTAATTTGAGATTAAAATGAGTGCCAGGGCAATGGGATGGCCTGCAGCTGGCCCTATAATAACATAAGCACAGAATGTTGTTTTCACCAAAATTGATACGCCAGGGGAAAAAGGTGTACAATTAAGAGATGATGTAGAAGAAACACAGTTTGCAGTCTCTTAAACTGAATGTAAATTCAGAAAAGATCAGGATGATATCTCACCTGCAGATATTGAGGAAACATATTTAGAATGTTGAGGCTTTTTTCAGGTGTGTTTTTATTTCTTATTTTGAAGTTTTTTAAATTAGCTTCTAATATCCCTGTGTTGTCTCCACAGTTATTCAAAATCGGACGCAGTCAAAAGCACCAGATAGTTCTTCTCTCCCAGGAGCAATATTAGGTAACTAAAAGATATTTTTATTGTTTTTCTTAAGTCCTAGTTGAAACTTTGAATTGTGCAAATGCTTTTAATTTTCTTGATCTTAATAGTTTTTCTTTGCATATCAAAGGGTATTTTGCAGTTGGTTCATACAGTATTTGTTACATTTTATGGTGGTACAGATGGTTCAAGAATGTTGTAGCTTAAGTGAAACAGAATCATTTTATTGTCATGGATTTAAAAGAAGCTAACTGCTTAAGCTAACGAGTTCCTTCATACTTCAAGTGAAGTTCTATAGCAAAGATCTTGTTGATATGAGGCCTTTTAAGGTAGCATGGTAACTTCCCATCTACAGTCACAAACCTGATATAGTAAACTACAGCAAGCTTGCAATTAGAATTTCACGTTAGATCTCAGGACATTGCTGTTTCCCTCCAAGCCATTTAGTTTCATGCTTGATGTTCTTGTTTGACCTATAAGAATATTAGGCATAAAACCAGGGGAAAGTCTGTCAGATAGTGCACAGTGTGGTGAACTACTGGTATGCCATGAAAGACTCACTGCATCATGCACCTTGTGACCAGTTTATTCCTGGATATATTGTTTAGTCCTTTATATATGGAAATATTTTCTATGGCTGCATGACTTTGGCTTAAGTTTTCTTTGTGTGTGTCTCAGTGTATTGATGTGAATCAAACATACACATACTAACCCAGTTTGGTGTTGAGCCTACTTGGCCCACCAGACAGAACGTCCCAGTTTCTGTGGTGCTGCAGCATTCCAGGGTTGTATGTTCCAGTATTGAATGGTTTTCAACTCTGATAGATCATGAAATTGTGGTAATAGAAGGAGTGGTGTAAAGGGGGAATAGCACCAATGGGAGTCATAATTACTGGATAGAACAAACTCATTTCCCAGATACTCAGACTAAACTCTCAATAGTAGTAGTTGCTCACGTATCTCGGAGAACAGACTGTGTGCTTTCATCTCTTCTCTCTGTAGTGCACCTCATTGTTCCAGGTCTCAATGAAAGTCAGCAGAAACTTCCTCCTCTCCTGACAGTAGATGACATACCTCAAGCATCCAGGAAAAAACTGGGTAAGCAGAAATGCTAGGTGAACAAAAAACATTGAAAACCATTTTGCACTGTGAAAATAATGATTCATTAGTCATTATGAATCCTTGCTGTAAATTTTATTTTTAAAGTATCTTTTAATGAACAGAACAAAACCAAAAATGCATAGCTTGTAGTGATTGTGCAGTGGAAGTTCACTGCATCCTAAAGGTACTCAGCTTTCCACGTTTATCCATGTTGGCTCACTCAGTCAAACTAAAGTGGAACAGAAATAAATCTGTGGTAAAAAAGAGCAGATACATATTTGTTATTACTCTCTAATGTCTGTTCTTTTAGCTAAGAATGAAACTGGAGTATGGCCTGCTGAATCCAAAACACCAGAAGTTCAAGAAATCTCCCCACAGTCCCTTCCAGGTAATGAAAATTCTGTTTTTAGAAACTCTGTGGAATATCTTTGCCAAATATATAAACTAAAATTAAACCCATCTTTGTGCTGCTTAATCTGCAGTTAAAATAGTGGTTGAAAAACAGAAGGATAGTGGCTGAATTAGCAAGGAGTGGTAATGTAAATAAAAATTTGAACCTAATTTTGGAGGAAAGTTTCAGGTGATATAATTTTTTAGTTTATAAGACTTGAATACTTAAGCATTTTAGCCAGATTTTTATGAGTAATTTAAGTGAGAGATCTGAACACCAACCTTTTGCAAGGGTTGCATTTAAGAGACAGTTTAATACATGGGCATAATTAATTGAGTTTAGCAATAGGATCTACTTCATTATATTTCATTCAGACACTGCTATTTGAAAAATCATACTGGATTTCTTGAGTAAGGCATAATAATTATTTGCTGTGGAAGGTTTAAGGCCTGGTGCCAGACTGGCAACAGAACATTGATTTAAAAGGAGCTCTGGGCTGTAGCAGTTGTTGTGTCATCAGCCATGCTAGAAAAGGAGAAAGGAGCTCCAAGTATTTCAGCAAGCAGTCTATCTGAAAGGCTCTGTGAGCTGGGCTGCTCTTGTATTCCACTGGCTCTTTACCAAAGGGTGTGTTTTGTGATGTGACACAGTTTAGTAACTTTTTTTCATGTATTTGTCCACCAGGCATCCCATCATTTTCTTAATTTCAATCCTCCCCTCCCTTGGCATGCATTTCCATGGAAAGACTTGTTAGTAAGCTCTTTCATTCTTTGTTTTTGCCAGGCTTGTTACAATATTTTCCACTCAGGACTAATTTATTCTTAACACAACAGGGCAAATCTGTAGTGTTTTCCTCAATCTTTGAATTGTTGTCTAATATACCTCAAACTCTACTACTACAACTTTTTTCTCTGCTAAATAGGTCTTTCTATTAATTTCACAGGGAAATTGGAGCTCCCCAACACTTAGAAATATGAGCACATTAGTCAGGGACATGCAAGCACTAGTTAATAAAAAAAAAAAGCAAAAATAAAGCTAGTTATTCCTTTATGTAAGGGGACACACTTCAAATTTAGTGATTTTGATTTGCGAAATACAGACTAGGCTTGAAATGAAAAGTGCTGCCTCTGAATCCATTAACTAGGGTTAACGTTCAGTTCAGATAACTCCTTTGTAGCTGTGTCACCAAAGTTCTGTTCCTTCTGTCCTCCTTCTGGCCCCTGAAGAGTTCCCCTTGTGCTCATATGGTATATTAGGAGTGAGATTAATTTTTTCATCAGGTATCTTAATTCCAGTTCTAGATGAAAAGAGGGTCAAGAGCAATTAGAGGAACCATAGTTTAAGAAACGTTGCCTGAGTGCATTCTTGATGTATTCCATGCTGTGATAGAAAAGTAACTTGGCTGTGTTAACGCCTTACCTTGTAGATAGCCTTGAACCACTCCATTAGACCTAGTTTACCTGGTACCCTGGAACAGTCAGATGCATTTCTCTTTTCTCTAATTTAGCTTTCAGAGCCTAAACTTTCTTCTTCCTGTATCTTTTTTTAACAAAAATGTCTGCCTTAGTTTCATGTCATCCCTACCATGTTTTGTGCCAAACTGAGAGCTTGGTTTATTTTGTTCCAATTCTAGGCATGCTTTATCTTGTTCAGCTTGCTCAGCTAATTTAGCTGACAAGACACATTTCATTTGAGTGTAAACCCTCTGACCTCTAAGAAAAAAAAAATTCCGAAACATCCAGAATTCTGTATTTGCTTTTGTTGTACAATTGTTGGGTTTTTTTTTTTCATTATCACACCTCACCAGTAAGAAATGTTAGCTTTGGAAGTGCTTCTGAGGTAAAGGTTTGTTAGTTGTTGCTTCAGTGTTTCTTATGAGTAAGTTTTCTCCCACAAGTTTCATAGAGAGAAATTGCTCTATGTTCTCTGGTGTGGTGGTTTGACGCTGGCTAAGCACCAGGCACCCACCAAGAACTGTTCACTCATTTTCCCCTGCTATAGTCAAGCAGAGGAGGGGAAATTAAAACTTCGTTTTCATGAGTTGAGATAAGGATTATTGAAAAAAAGAACTTTAAGGCAAAACAGGCTCAAAACTTAAACAGTATAAAGAAGATTTATTATTAACAGAATTAAAAGTAAAAAGGGTACTGAGAACCAAAGCGAGATTTCAGAACACCTTTCCTTCCCAGTCCCTCACTCTCTCCAACGACTGCGCAAGGAAACAAAACATGGTGTTTTGGTCAGTCTTTCACTTCTTAAAAATATATCTTCAGTATGCTTAAGGAAAACATTTTCTTTCTTCTGCTGTGCTGTGGGATCCTTCCCATTGGAGGCAGTTCTCTGCTAACTTTTCTGGCATGGTTTTAACTTTCACAAGCATCATTCCCACCCAAACCTGCTGCAGTGTGAGTCCTTCCCACGGGTCAAGCAGTCTTCCCACAACTGCCTAGCGTGGGTCATTTTAGTTCATGGGGTTTAGTCTTTTAAGGATGAGCTGTTCCAGTTTGGAAGCAAGGGTTCTCTGTCTCTAAAAGCAATGGTCCTGTCTCTCTGTTTGAGTTTCTCACTAGATCACAGCTTTTCAGCATCCACACGCTCCAGGGGATGCTCACAGGCTGTGTGTGGATCTCTGCGCCCCCCATGCACCTGATGAGTTACAGGGAAACAGTTTGTTGTATTATAGTCCTCACCATGGCTTGCAGGAGAATCTCAGCTCCGGCACTTGGAGCACCTTCTCCCTCTCCTTCTTTTCACTGACCTCGGTGCCGCCATGTTGGTTATTCTCACGGGTCCTCATTTTTCCTTTGCACTCTGACTCGGAAGAAAGTTGGTGTCTGTAAGTTGCAGTTGAGAGGTTGATCTTGTCTGGGCTCCACATCAGGGAATTCCTTGCCATGTCTCTTGCTGCTGGCCACGTGGTCCTCACCGGCACCACGCAGACGGCTCTGGCCTCAGGAGAGACCTGGCCACACAGTCCCAGCCTCGCGAGTGCTCCAGCTGCAAGGTCCCCGACAGCCCCTGCCAGGATGGGCCCAGAGGCCACCTCACCACCCTTTGGGAGAAGAAAGAGTTTCCCACGGTTTTTCCTTTCTTAAATATGTCATCACAGGGGCATTACCAACTTGCCTAATCGGGCTGGTAACCTGCGCAATGCCAGAGCCTTCTGTGATCGGCTCTGTGCCGGACATAGAAGTTTCGAGCAGCTTTTCTCCCACCCCCACTAAAGCCAAGCTCTGTTAAACCAGCACATCCGGACAACAAAATCATCCTTGCACTGACAGTAACAGCACTGTAATTGATTTAGAAGCTGAATTGAACCTTAACAAGGCAGCATCTCTACATATTCAAGATTGTGTGGCACTTGAAGCACCATACTCCAAACTAGAAAAGAGTGTAATTACTGTAACTGTAATAGCATCTAAATCCCACTATTTAGAATGTGGAAAACAGCACTTTTTTTCCCACTAAATGAAATAAGGAGGTTATAAACCTCCTCCTCCTTGCTTGAAGTATGTTCAGTAGATTGTGAAAAAAGCTTGGGAAGCATGCAGGAAAAACCAAAGTGTCTTCTATTGTGTCTCAAAAAGAAGATGATCTTTTATTAAATTAATACTTAGTGCTATGTTGATGCCAACCAACAATATTAGAGATCTCTTCCAAAGAGCAACACATGCTAAAATCTGTGCAGTTTGCTCTGTGGAGGGAATTAATGCTCTTGTGACATTCAAGGCTGAGACCTTACCATTCTGTGTTTCATATCCATAAGCTTTGTCATTTTACAATCTTAAATAACCAGTTCTGGGTACTGTATGACTGATTAAACACCTCTGGGATCTCCAGCAAGATGCAGAGGAAAGAAATTACGTTTATTTACTTATCATTTGCATTAATTGTTATGTGAAACAGCTGGCAGAGAATAGTTATGCAGTACTATATTAAAATATGGCCAGCAATTCAATTTAGGTACATTTAATGGCTTTTTAATAAGCTGCCCATGTATTACTCTGAAAATGTAGAATTAGAAGAATGAATGGAAATCAAAATGTATTCTATAATTACTAGAAAAATGAAAGAGCTATTACAGGTGAGTATTTCTTATGTTCCTGAAAATTTTTATATTAGGAGGATTAAAAACCGTTCAGAATAACAGGGAAAATATTTGCAAATGCACTTTGTGATGTAATAGATCTGGTATAAAATGCATTTTATACAACTTTACACAATGAATTTAATAGGCTGTAACAGAAGTACAGTGTGAGCTTCTGACCTTAGCTTTGCTCTTCATGACTTATATTTTCTTTTGTTAATATAAAACTGCAGCAAAATAAATCCAAAACACCATGATGGAATTGAGCTGCTGTAGAAATCATTCTAATCATGTGACATGAAATGGTGATAAGAAAAGCAGCAGGCTTTAGATAAAGAAAAGTTCAGAGGGATTTTAAATTACATTAAACTTCTTTTTTCTAGCTCAGGCTGAGAAAACACATGGACCTGAAGAATTTAAATCAACTCCTAAACCCAAACTGGTGCAAACTCAAAACATACCGGGTAACTAATTTTGGTTTTTTTTATGTTCTTTCTACATTAAATGATTTTTTATCTCCAGCAGAATTTTCCTACTACTTGCTGCACCCTCTTTGTGTTGGCTCCAAAGGAAGTCCTGATTAAAATGTTCTGGTTCCTTTTGTGGTTGCAGTGACTAATGCTGGAATGAATTGTAAAGCCAGATGCACCAAGCTCTAGCTGAACTGTGGCTTTCACAAATTTGACTGTGTGATTCAATTTGATTTTTCAAATTACTGCTTTCTGTCTATGTGATATGCATGGTTGACATAACATAAAATTCCCATCCGTAAAATTGACCTCAGCGATAGAATTGAAATAATTACCTCCTTGATTTTCTTCTGATTACAGGTTCAGCAATGAATAAGAACAATTTTACATTGCATGTGATGTGATAATTTAATTTGCCTTGAAGGAAAGAGAAGCTCTACTGATTTTTTTCATTTTTTGTCTCAATGTTGTATGGTTAGTTTTCTGATTTGGTGCAACACCTGTTTAGTTCTGGTATTCAGAAATCTAAATTCTCTAATGTTGATTTTATTGCTTGTACTTTCTTCCCTGAGCCATGCAAAATTATGAAGACAAATTTAAACTTGAGATTGTATTTAATTATATTTTTTAAAAAACTTTGCTTCGATTTTTCTAAAGCACAGCTGGCCTGCATACAGGAGGATGTATGATAAAGGGAAGGACCAGAAATATTTTCAGGACTGAAATGCAGGTCTTCCCTTGAAGAGAACTGCTAATGATTCTCAATAAATACACAATGCTATTGATTCGCACTAATGTCTTACTTTCACCTTTTTCATTTTCATTTATATTTGACAGCAGATTTCCAGAATTTACTGAAGCTAAACCATCAGTTAATCTAATTTGATTTTAACTTTAATTCAGCAGGTTTTAACCATACTCAACTTTCCTTGGTTTGGCTGTATTTCAAAGATTGAAATACAAAAATTAATCGTGATGGATCTTTGATTAATTTTAAACCAGGTGCTCATACTTACTGATAGATGTTCACTGTCAGATTCCCATGATTGATAGATCTTTGTTGAACAGTCAGGGAAAAAAGTATGCATACCTTTTTAAGTGACAATTTATGTGGGTTTTTTTCTAGGTTGGAACTACTTTTTCTTTTTTATTAAGTATCGTTGTTTTCAGAAGTGAGCAGTCCATAAGCCAAGTATAAGTCCATGTTGTGCCCTGTAGTATTTTTAATCAAGTAAAGTTTTGGTTATTTTTTTTATCATAGTTTCTAATGAAATACAGCTACTTCCTTCTGGATCCAGAATCCCTGATGCTCCAAAAAGTCCATTGACAGAACTTGGTAATTACTTTCTTTGTAAATATGAGTAAACTTAATGAAAATTATCTTCACAAAACTTGCCCCAATAAGAGAAGTAATGTAATTGAACCAGTAACACTCAAACTTCTTATATTCTACCCTTTTTGTGGTACTTTGTACGCCCTTTCATTACACAACTGGGCCCTAAGCTCGGTGCTTTGATGCTTGTGTTGTGATGAGTGGAGATGTTTCAGCAAGTTATGAGCATCTGGAGTCCTCAGCTGGGAAGAATATGATGTTTGTGTGGGTGTTTTCTTCCTCCTCCTTTCTTACTCTCTTCTTCTGGGAGACATCTCAAATGCTAGTTCACCACCTAGGGGGCCATTTGTGTATGTTAGATATTATTTCTGTTCCCTTGTTACTAAACTAAATTTTGTCCAGCTCCTAGCTGGCAGTTTCTACAGCTGGCATTGTTGAGCCGTTTGTGGCAGGGGATGTCCTGTGCCAACCCTAGTCCCCATCTCTTACCATCTTGTGCCTCTACTCCTCTACGTCATACCCTGTGTCTGCCTTTCCCAAGACCTCTGATTTCATAACAGGCCTGTATTTTCTCTGGGTTTGTGTTAGTCATAAATAGCTCATTCTACCAAAACTATTGCTTGTTGCTGCTTTCTGTATTAACAGCTATGACACTAGTTACCTGGAGAGCCCTTGAATCAGATGTATTTTTATTGTATTAAGCATTAGTCAATGAATTATCATAGCATAGTACTGGCTTATTTAGACAGCATACTTTTGCTTAATGTATTCTGCCAAATTTTAAAATTATTTCCAGGAAAATCTCTTAGTTCTTGAAATGCGTATTTGAAGCAGATTTTTAAGTGCATGAAAATAATCTCCACAATTTGTTCTTCATTTGATAGATACTTTTGACAGCTCTTCTGCAGATATGTTTGAGGGGATGGGTAGAGACATTTTTTTCCCTGTAGTGAATGGCATTTGGCTAAATCCAGTTAGAGGTAGCATTGGAAGGAGAGAGACATGATGATTTAAGAACCTATTTGCTATAAATGTAGCTGAAAAACTGAAAATTATTCGGGATGTGAAGTATTTTTTCTTTCTGAAAAAAAAGGAAATAATAATCTAATCCTTTGTTTGGGTTAGTGGTAAAGGTGGAATAATAGCAACACTTGAGGAAAAAATAAGGGTTTCATTCAAGTATTTATTCTGTTTTTGTTCTCACATCCTCCATTCCCTCTGAATAGTTTCACTTGGCAAAAGTGGGATTGTGAGGCTTGGCCCAGTCATTGGGTCAGCTGGAGCATCTGTGCTCCCCATGAAGTCACTGCTGAAGTCAAAGACACTCTGTGAGAGTCAGGGGGTGGTTATACAGAAGAGATTTCTCTGCACTGTGCCTCTGCATGCCTTGATCACCTGCTGTCATAAAATCAGCAAAGAAAGCAAAATTTATGAAGTTCAACCACATCTGACTTGTATTCTGCCCTAGTTGCCCTGAAGAATGTTTTTCTTTATTTTTCTGTCTTGATTGTGCTAGAGAGAGATCACTCCTTTGTTTTGTAAACTTGCTGTGTGGTCAGTATATTTTGAATTCAAATGTTTCTCAAAAGATAGCTTTGTTAACATGCCTTCAACGTTCTGATGCCTTTGGGAGATCTCTTATAGTTCTTACTGGATGTAAATAGATCAATGGAGGCTTTTGCCAAAAGCTGTGAATCATATGGCTTTTGTTGGTAGCATTTTCTTCTCTGTAAATACGGAATAGAATGGTTCCGTTTTCAAGGGACCTACAATGATCATCTGGTCCAGCCTCTGAGTCCAACTATATCAGGATAGTCACCTGGGATCCAAATTGTTCATGTGATCAGATGGATCGAAAGTAAATGGGAAAGCAGATCTAATGTTTGAAAAAAAAGGCTGTTGACTTTTTGACATGTATTCATATTGCCTATACTAGAAATGAATACTACACCTAATTATTTGAATGGGGGTTTTGATAGAAAGAAAAGTACTGACCAGTACACACAGTTGGATAGGATCTGTAGCAGGACAGTAGTGGAAAACCTGCACATGGGAGAAGCTTGTTCATGATGGCTTTTAGGTAAGAATGCCCAACCCCATCTTGACTTGTTTTCATTAAAGCCCACTTTAGGTTATCTATACTTCAAAGTGAACAAATAGAAGGTTTTTGTAATAATCCTCAATACAGATAACAGGTAGTAGATGTCGTTTACTAACTTCCATGATCATTTCACTGATTTCATTGTACTATTCTTTTCTTACGTTTTTCCCATTGCAACTCCTTTAAAAACAGTTATACATAATGCAGTAGTGACCAGTTTATAGAGACCTGCAAGTGATGTGAATATCAAATATATTGTATTTGGGTTGTAGCTGCCTTGCTGTGGATAAAGTCCTCTTAAGTAATAAGGATTCTGATTGATTAGATAAAGTATGCCCACATATGAATGGGATAGAAACTAATGGAACAAAGAGACCTTCAAAGCAAAAAAAACCTCGCTAGTTACCATTGAAATTAGATCTTGTATCACTTGCAAGAAGAGTCTGTCTTGGAATGATAAAATTTTCTTTCATGTTTGCTCTTAGCTACTCAGAGTCCTGCCTTGAAATCCTTATCTCTACCTTCTGCAGAAACGAGAGAGATGGAAATGGGTAATTAGCAGATTAGTTCCATGATTTTTTTTGCATTACACTGCATACATCATGTAGATCTGCAAATGTTCATCTTGGCTACCAACACTCGCAGATAGCTGCTTATTCACCATTCTTGTGTCTGTGTAACCACCTGAAAAATTTATTTGTTGTCAGCTTAAAAACCACCTAAAGACAGAGTTGTCATGTCTTCTTGTTACCTTATTTGTTTCGGTATAGCTACAGCTCTTACCCAAAAAATAGAGTAAGAGAGAATTCCTTGCTTGTAAGAGTTCTTTCAAGCATGTGGAACTTGCATTTCAAGGCCAGAAACCTGTGTTTCCAGCCTTGGTAACCCCATTGGCTCCCACATCCAGCCATCACCTCTCCTTGTCGCAGCCGTTGTCTCACATCACACTTTAGGCCATCTTGCTCAGCTTTGCATTAGCATCGTATGGAACTGCACAGCCTTCACTCAGCTATTTGATGCTAATCCATCAAGTCACAGCTCTCTCAGTATTTAAAGCTTAGATTCTTTTTTCAGCTTTTGAGGAAAAACAGACTGTTTCTTCAGGATCCAAGCCATCTGGTACCATAGAAGTGCAACCAACCCAATCCGGTAATGGTTTCTCATTAGGTTAATCCTCCCAACATCTGGGAATTTTTGGAGGAGACATAGTGCCTCTCATTAAATAGATTGTTCAGTTTGACATAAATGAAGAATAACAGTAGGTATGAAAGCCCTGCATCAAGTATCAGATCTCTTTCTGACATTTTATATGAAATACTTAACTAGTAGTTCAGGGGGTTTTCCATGTTTGGCACAGCATGTAATTCTTAGTTTTAAAATTAAATTGGACGTATTGTAAATACCAAATTTAAAAAGGACTGTCCACACCTGAGCTTCATAAGTAGAATATCCTGATTTGCTGAAGGATTCTGAGTTATAAGAGATGAATGGAAGCTGAAGAAATTCCAACATATTTTGAAACCGTCACTATTCTTTTAGCCTTTCTGTATAAACATAGACATAATTCTGCCCAGAATTCAGCCATTTCTGAACTGGCACTATAAAAACATATCACTGAAGATTCAGATGCTTTCTAGTTGGTCCTTCCAAAATTTCTATTATGTGTTTCTCTTATTTTATAGACGTTATTTGCCTGGGGCAACTGAAAGTTTTCCAAAAGAAGGGAAAAAATAATGAGAGCCAATTGGAAAGATTTCATTTCATTAGCATGCCAAGAGTGTAATGCCTGATGCATATGTTTTTGGAAGAAATTAACACTGAAGGAAGTCCATTACTGAGTGGATGTGAACAGTCAGCTGTTCACGTATCTGACAAAGACAGTTTTTGTCTTTCATATGGTCCAGTCCCTGTTTTGTCATCCTTTTCCTTTTCCAGTTTCAGCACCAGGATATTCTCCTTCCTGATGCCAGAAAAAAATTCCATGAAGTCACAATTTGCTACATTTTATCCATAATTTGTTCTCCTATTTAGAATAGCCTTGTATTTCCTCTTTTTAACTCTGTATTTCTCTTTTTGTGTGAGTCTGATAACAATTTGGTCATTAATTGCATTAGGTATTAATGCATATTTTTGGGAATCATTTTGAAGTCACACTTAATCAGTTATTTCAGACTCTACCTTTCTGTGGAACATAATGTGTTTAATATTACCCAGAAGTTTTATCAGCTTATGAAGGAATACGATTCTGTTGCAGAATGTTTCTTGTCACTTCAAAACCACACAGCATTATTTTTGCTTTTATTTTCCAGCTTCACATGACTCTCTTCCTGTTACTTCTACTCCCCAAACTTTTACATCTTCAGAAATACCAGGCACTGGTAAATTATGATAATATTCTTTCAGAAGCATGCCCTTTTGATTGATTGGTGCTGAAAAGTTCATTGCTGCCTCCATGTTGATGATTACAGAGAGCTGTTTCATACTGCTTGCCTTGGGTGTTGCCCTACATCTTATTTTTTCAACTCCTATGTCAGCATCCTCATTTCTGGGGTTAGGCAGAGCAAAAGTTTAAGGCAAGTCTGCAACTAGCTTACAGAATAATGCAGTTTTGACCAAAGAGGTGTATCAGGAAAAGATACAAATTTTGCAGGGCTTAAGGCTGTTCCAGTCAAGTAAAGTACAGTACTTTTTAGTGATTTCTTTGTTTCTTTCTTCCCAGCAGTTTTTCAGTGTTCATATACAGTTTGCTGTGATTTTTTCCTGTGTGTAGTCTTAAAATAAGAAAGTTAATACAATTCAGGCCAGGCCTTTCCAACTAAGCTATACTTTGAGTTTTAGCTTTGGGAATAGATTGTTTTTCCAATAGCCTTAGGTGGGTGAGGATGCCCAAGTTTTTTAAGCATTGGTTGATCAGGATGACGTTAAGAGGTGAGGACAATGGTGAAGGGGTAAGAGGAGATGAAGGGGGAAGGAAAGCAGTCATTTGCCCAAATCTTCTCCGACCAATGCAGCAGGACTGTGTTAAATTCTCTGCTGAATAATCTAGTGGTTCTTGGCATCCCAGTACAGTTCAGGTTTGCTGCTTTATTCTACAAATCATCCCACTCCCAGGCAATGATTTTAAATCAAGTAAGTTCCTTCTGTTACATAAGATACCTGGGACCAAATCTGACTGAAAAAAAGTTGGCTAAAATTGAGATGCTGCATAGAGCTAAGTGACTTACTGAACTGGTGCCAAAATTTATTCTCCTGAACACAAGTTTTCCCCAAAATTTTGTGAAGAATTTTTGATTTCTTGGATAGAAATGTTTTAAGTTGTAGAGCTGTTTCTTTAAGGTGCTATTTATATATAATGTGTATGTAAAACTCTTTGTGAATATTTTCACACATGGGAGAACTAGAATAATATCTTCAGCTAAGTAATTAGTGGTGGTATTTGAAATAGACAAAGGAGGTTCATATTTAAATAAATATGTAAAAATAATAAATGCTTTGCAGAGTAGTGGAAAGTAACATTTTTCTCCACCAGATATTCCTTCATAATTTACTTACATGAAATTGTTTCTCAGGTTTGGGTTTTTTTTACTGCACCTAGAGATATTACTGATTTGGAAATATCAACGCTTATAATTACTATGGAGCTTCAGTTGTTAGAAATGGCATGGGGTAAAACTGATGAGTTGACTTTATTATAGTTTCAAAGATTTTGTTTTCTTCTTTTTTTTGTTTATCCTTGCTTCTATTTTTGAAAGATTTGCATTGCTTTAGTTGTCACCATCACAGTAGTTTGTACCACTTATTGCTGTTGTTAACTAGATTCTCATCTGTGCTCAGCATTCATCTTTGTAGATGGAGGATCAGGGCAAGGAGGAGAGTTCCCTTTAGTTGGTTGTGTTTGGTTTTCTCATTATTAAGATTCCTAGCTGTGGACCTGCCTTTCTCAGTTTTGGGGTTTTTTCCTGTACTGAGAGAACTTAATTGTGAGAGGGAATAAAAAACATATTTCTGTGTAATGTTTCTGTAAAAAGGCTGGCCCACTGACTACTTTCTGCATCCAAAGATGTTTTCTTACTATCTGCCCTGCATTATGTGCAAAGGTTATTAAGTATTAATAAGAATTCTCATTATTATTAATAAGTTGGTCATCTGGTTTCCACATTGACTTTCACACCAGCCTTGCAGTCCATGACACAGAGTGATGCCCAGCTGACTTGCAAGCAATTTTCCCTGTGCTTCCATTTTAACAATGCAACATCTGTTTGTCAAGTCCCGAGTTATCCAATTAGCTCTGATATAAGCCTTTTAACACAAGATTATCTTTCCAGATTTAGGTGAAAGGAAGCCTCTTTCTTCAAGATTCACTACATCTGGCGTGCCACTAATGCCACCAATCTCAGCTGGTAATGATATGTGCCTTCTCTGTGGTTCTCCTCACATTTAGGCAGTCTGTCAAAAGACACTACTAAATGGAGGGTTTCTAACTTTCTCTGTAGAAAGCTGGAGAGACAGAAGCTAGTTGGATCTGCTGCAATGTTTGAGACATTTGGAATGAAATACTGCAATGATGGGATTAATTTTTTTTATGTTGTTAGACAATTAACTTGTCCAGATTGTCTTGTGAAGGATTGTTTATATATATGGATATATATATGTGGAGGCCCATTGTTAGGAATGGTTAAGTAAGTGTTAACATGTCAAATTTGTTCTTTTGAACTTTGGAAAATCACCTCCACAGGCAGAAAAAAGATGTATCTGCTGTTCTTAAGCACATAAAAACAGTTTGGTTAGTGAGTCATTGAATGTTGCGAGAAAAGGATCAAGTCAAAGGGAACCTGAACAGAAGGGGAGACTGGGAATATCAAAATATCCCAGAGGAATCACTCAGCACCCTTTCCTTATTGCCACAACTTCATCCATGTGCATGTTTGTAAACTGTCACTAGTCTTGTCTGCCATAAACCTGAAGCCAAGCCCAAAGCAATGGGCAGAGATGCGCAGTGCTAGTGAGTACACGTATCTAGATTTGATTCTGGTTTATGTATTAGGTTGTGCATTCTCCCTGTGCAAAATTAGGATAACAGCGTATGAGGAGATCACTTTAGTAAAGGTACTTGCTCTTCATCTACAAAGAGATGTTGAGTTGGACAAGTGTAAGTTCTACAATGTGCTAGAATTCTGTAGAAAATTTCCCTTTTTCACTTGGTTGCAAGCATTTCTCTACAGACAGAGAAATTCTCTACACTGTGCTTTATTAGTGCCAGGGACAGTAATTTCTGACCCATAGAATGAAGGATTTCATTGATTGTAGGATAAAATGAGATCAGATCTTGAATTCTAAATGCATAGGTATGATCCTTAGTCGCCAATTGTCCCAAATGAGTGTGCTTGAGACCACTCAAAAAATACCACTGTGGTGGTATAGTGCTAAAATACCACTAGTCTGGTTGTTTTTTCACTTATGTGGAAAGGGCAGGAGCTGGCGGGGAGGATGCACCACCACAGCATGTTACCTCTGCAAGAACTGTTAGCCTCTGACAAGGAATTGTAAGGAGTGGTTTGGTTTTTGGCATTTTTCTGCTCATGTAGAGCCATTTAGCTACTGTGGCTCAGGGAGCACTGTGTTAGTTGCAACCACAGCAAGGCACTTGACTGCGAGTTTGAGTCACAAGGTGCTGCCGGGAAAGGACATGTGTGGCCCTAAATACAGACACTGTGAGGGCACTGTGAGCTGGTGCTGCTTGTGCTGCTGTGGCAAGGCCGAGTGGAGATCTCAAGACCATTTCTGTGTCTGACCGTAGCACCCAAGAGACCAGTCCTGGAATCGACCTCGTCTGCTTCACAGACCACAAGGGAAACCACAAGGATGGGTAAATAGCCAGAGATTCCCTCCTTCACTGCTTACTTTGGCACTGCTCTCCTCTTCACTGATTAACCTGTTCAGATGTGCTGGTGTCCCAAGAAGTGGGCCAGTGATGTGGCTGGATCCTTATGGCTTCTTTCTAAAATTGGTTCTACCTGTAAATTTTCTGGGGAACCATTTCTAGGTTTCCTCTCATGGCTTGGCTGCCAATGTTGGTTGAAAGGCAGCACTGTGCCACCACAGGGAGTGATGCTGTGAGATGGTAGCCTGGCCCAAGCAGGGTCGTATCCCCTTCTTGATAGCTCTGTCTTGATGTGAGCTGTGTGACAGCAGCGTGTCTGAGGACCTGAAGATGGTTTCTGTGTTTGATCTTAGCTACTCGAAGACCAAGGCCGAAGTCCACCACTCCTTCCTCCCTGGCAACTCAACACACTGTGATGGGTAACTAGTAACAGCTTTCTTTTCCCATTGTCTCCCATCTCTATCACTTCCCATCACACCTTCCACCCCAAACCACCTGGCATCCTTGTCACCTTCCATGGAGAGAATGAAGCACTCGCCACACTGGTTCTGCAATTCTGTTGTTTGATCCCACGCTTTTTCCACGGCTGATGAGCATTTTCTGCGGGAAGCATGTGACATCCTGCAGAGACACCACGTTGTTGCAGCAGGCCTTCAGCTCCACTCCCCTGCTTCTTTGTGTTTGGGTAGCAGGCCTTGCTTTCTCTGATGCATTCAAATATGACAGCATTCCTAGGAGGCAAATCCCAGCTGGGCTGGCACAAGAACACAGACCAGCAGTTCAGCCACCCTCCAGGCATTCCCTGGGCACGGCTGCAGCTCTTGGTTGCCTCACCACTGGCTTTCAAGGCGGCTGGTTTTCTTTTGCCCATGCCTTTCCATTGCCTTCACCTGGAACTGGGAATGCTCTGCTCTGCTGCTGCTTTTGAGGCCGTATTAGGTTTTTTAAAATCAAAACTTCATTTCAGCTTTTGATGAATCATGGGCTATTTCTTCATGGTTTAAGACACTGGCAGCCTTTGGCAGTAATTCTATTTCTTGCAGATTTGACAACTATGCAAGGCAACAGATACTGTTGTGCTTTTAGCCAGACTGTTACTTCTCTTAGCCTATATTGGGGTAAACCTTAAGTGTAGATAGAAATGGGGTTATATGTGCAAACCATATTTAATTCAGGCATTGGCTGTGGCACTTGGCAACAGTGGTGGAAATGCTTGTGGCAACAGCTTCTTTCACATTGGCAGCTGTGCAAGACCAGTCCTGTGTCCTTGCAGTGTTTTGTTGCCCATGGAGCAACAAAGTATTATGTGAGCAGGCTGGTGAGCTTAAAATCTGGAGTTGAGTGTAAGTTAAAAATGTAATGAACAGTATTAAATGACTTGGCACTTTTGTCTGGAGCAGTCTTGCTTTCATATCAACTGAGATATTTCACACATTTCGGGATCTTTTCCAGGGAATTTACATTACCTTACATTACTTAAAGTAATTTTCTGAGCTTTCTTGTTTTTACAGTGGAGAAATCAGATACTTGTAATTATAACAAAGTGTATAAATTTGGCTAGGGTAAGGGTATTAGTTTCTGTTTCCCTGCCTGGTGGTGTTGTCTGAATCACTTTTTATATTCTTTTATTTTTGCCAAATTTTTAAACTGGATTTTTTCCAGTATCTTCATCTCATAAATTTGCTTTCCCCTTGACTCCTCTTGGCCAGTGTTCTTGTACTTTTTCGATCTTGCATTCCTTCTAACCACATGGGAATTTTTTCTGTGTTCCCTGTGTCATTCTGTTTAAATTTTTGCATTATTTTTGTGTGGTTTTACACATCTTTGCATATTAACCTCTTTCTTTTTAAAATTCTGCTAATTTTGTAGAAGAGTTTTTTTTCAGGTTTTTATTAGCACTTTAAACCATTGAGTCCATGGTTTCAGGTGATGCCATGGTGTGATGGTTCATGTATTTTTTAAATAATAAGCCACCATTTTTTTTCAGCCCCACATGACTTTCTTCATGTTACTTCTGCTCCCCAAACTTCTACATCTGCAAAAATGTCAGAGCAAGAGACTGGTAAATGGCATTTATTTTTTATTTTTCTTGGTTTTTCATTATATTTAAGTGGTACAATTCTGATGTTTGGAGTATATCCTGTTTTTTTAATGTTGCCTCCAGTGGTCTTTCATTTGTTCATTATGGTTTCATGTTACTTGTAATAATTACCAGTGTATAATTAGCAGTTCTAGCCTCAAGTAAGTGATCCTGATACCACCTGGCTCTTTCAGGCTGGTATTGTATTAGTGAAGGGTTCTGATGGGGTCAGTGGAGTAGAATTTAGCACTTAAGAGGAAACTCTTGGGCTTGGATGAATTTTGGGTTATCAGCCTAACAGTTATACTTTGCAGGGGGAATGTTCTTCTTTACCTAGTAGACTCCTTTTGAAGACATTCGTTGGTTGGACTTTGGTTTCCTGTTATAACTTTTAAAGTAGTCTCTAATATTCAAAAGGCTGCTGTAGTACAACATTTTGGTCCTGAAAGTTATTTTTACAGTTGCTTCTGCTAATAATTTTTTATTTCCCTCCATGTATTGATGAAGAATATAGGGTTTTAGGCACAATTTGTACATTTATATTTGAGCATGAGATTTTTCCCAGAATACAGTCATTAAAAAATAGTAGAAGGTTGCTGAAAGGTTTTCATCAATGGTTTTGTTCATGCAAGCATGATTTAAGCAAGTGATATTTTATTACATCAGTATATCAAACATCACTCTCTTTCTAGGGACCAATCAAATGGAATTGGGTAAATGAGCATTAACATAGTTTGTCTTCTGAAGATTAGCTTATAACAACGTGCATACAGTATCCATGTTTTATCTAGTCTTATTTTGTTAAGGTTTGGTTGGTGTTCTTTTAGCCTCTCATCACAGATAAATTTAGAAAAGCTTTTATCTACTGCAGAATTCACACTGAACACAAACATGATACAGCTGTGCTAATACTCAGTGGGTGGTGCTGACAGTTATTTTGCCTCTGCATGACTGCAAGATTTTTGTTTTCTTTTGAAGCTGAGAACTCTATCCAAGGTTGCCTCTATCTTCTTTAGACAGAAAACTTTTCGGAGTTTACCAGTCATGACTTTGCTGTTGTCTGCAGCATTGTTCTCCCCAAGTTAGCACTAGTTAGATTAGTTAAATCTCTTGATTTAAAGAACTGGACTACTTAGATTACTTGGCCTTACACTTTATTAAATCATGAGTGTTCTTAACATTAAGAGCACCTACTCTTCATTTTTTCATATAACACCACTTACAGAAATGTTTCTTTCATGCTTTAGGCTGCATAATTTCTCTAATGGAAATGATGGTCTTAGGGGCTGATAGAGTCAGACTTTTTTTGCATTTGTGTTTTCATTTATATATTGTCAGAAAAACATAAAACTATTTTAAGCCATTTTCTGGCAAGAAATCTGTCTCAATAATCTTGTTTCTGCCAAAGTAGCTTTGTGACTGTTGCAGGGAAAATCTGATTCTTGGCCAAAATAAGAATTTGTAGGAAAATGTTTTGATACCACCTGTGTGAAAATTGTGCTCATGCTGTATCAAAATAATATTGGGGATTTGCACCTCCTTATTTAAAAGACTTATCTGGCACATCCAAACTAAAATGTAAGGGAGAAGGGGTTTGCTGTCAGCTGTTGCTATTGGATAGAATTTTAAAATCAGGTGCAGACAGCTGGCCTTGTAGTTGATGCCTAAAATCAGATGTTATTTGTCAAAAAAAAAAAAATACCCCATGAGACAAAAGTGGAGTAGGCTACTGCAAATATCAATTAGTGTGTATACAAGAAATCTAAAATAAATTTCTATCCCTTGCACCTGCTAAGGGCTGAAGATTACCTTCTCTGAAGGCTGATTTCACTTATTGTTTCAAGATTATTTTCATATTTGATCTTAGCTACCCGGGAATCAGGCCTGAAAATCACTTCTCATCCCTCCATGGAAACCAGAGGGAGCATGATAGGTAAATAGCATATATTTCCATTAGCTTTTCCATCCCTTGCCATCCATTCCAGCAGCTGTGGAGAGTGCCAAGGTTCATTCAGACACGTTGCTTTGAAGACTGCTTCATGCTAGGCTTTCTCCCCACGCTCCACCCCTACCCCTGCTCTGCTCATCCATTTCTGTGCAATCTATGCTGGAAAATAATTCCCCACACTGACTGCATAACAACCCACAAAAAGACCTCTACTATCTTATGTTGCCTCTCGGTTTCTTTTGGTAGCTGCAGTTTTCTTTCAAAGAATAAGTACCTTGAAAAAGAGGCCAGTGAGAAGAAGATGAGCTACTTCATTTCACACCATCTTCAGTGTTCATGTAACACCTCATTTCTCAACTGATCTTTACAGCTGCTGTCACCTTGCTTGATCTCACATCATTGTTGTCTTGAACTGCCCAACAGCAACTGGCCAAATACTGTGGATCTGAAGCCAGTTCTGATTTTAACTACAGATTTTCTTTCAGCTATTGATGAAAATCAGCACATTTCTTCAAGATCTGAATCATCTGGCATCCAAGAAATGCCATCAGCTGTACCTGGTAATGCTTGAAAAATGTGATTTTAAATAGAAATTGCCACAGATATTATTCAAAACTTTGGTATATTGTTAGTTAATTATGATTCAAAATAACTTCAGAGCTGTCATAAGTTGTTCTCTCAAATACCAGACTAATTTAGGAAATTTTGCATGAAATAGTAAATATTCTCTTCTAATTTTGGCCTACATCCCTGGTATATTTCCAAGTCTGTATTGCTGTGTTTGATGTTAATAGGCGTGTCTTATTACATGAAGTAGAGTTCTCTTTTTAAGTTGCAATACTGCAGAGGGGTAGAGTGAAAGCTAATATAAGTTTTGTTTAAATCCCTAAATGAAATTATTCTAAGGGTTGAAACTGCTAAGTAAGTCCCAAAGAAATAGCAGGAACAAAAGCAATGAACATATAGGGTTCCAAAGGGTGGACAATATACCCTTGAGTACTTTAATTTTAATATATTTAAAACAGTGATTTAAGTTAGACATTTTGCTGCAAGAAAGGGAGACTACATAGGCTCGAGACTAATAGAAACAAAGATGTGCAATATCACATGTATTGCTATATTGCTGGAGTACAGCTTTTTTAATAAATGGCACAACATTGTAATTAAAGAAAACATTTGCAAAAAATTGATCTTGACATGACACTTCTATGGTAGACCTGATGCTTTCAAAAACCCTTGAAACCTGTTATACCAGACCCCAGTGAAATTAAACTGGCAAAATGATGATATTTTATTGACATTTAAATTAATTACACCTAACAATATATAATAATCTATATAGTTTTCCTGTTCTTCCTTCTTATCATTTACCTTTTAGGCTTCTCCTAATTCCTCAATGTATAAAAAAATCCAAATTACCAGTAGCTTCCAAAATGAGACACTGAACAAATGCAGTTTTATCAATGTTCAAGGTTCTTTTTCATTTAGTGTTCATGCAAGAAGAAATGTTTAATTTCCATTCAGTAATGACAATTTCATCCAAAGTCTATTTCAAGTTGTTCCCCAAACTCCCTTATATCAAAAAGTAGCTTAGGTTTAGTTTTCACCGCATTGCCGCTTGCTGCCTTTTTTCTGCTGTGAACACATTTTCTTCTGAGTCTAAATGGCAAACTTGTTAAAGAACAGTTTTGTATCAGTCACTTATTTATCAGCAGCCAGAAAGCTTTCTTGGTACAAAGTGCAAAAAGACTGATCTTTTGCACCAACATGCAAAAGATCATCTTTTGCATTTTGTATGAATTTCTTATTTCTGTTGGTGTAATTTAAACTCCAGAAAGTGTAGAAGATTTTTAGGAGTTCTGTCTAGCATCAGATACTGGATCTTCTCACCATATTGGGCCCCATGTCTTTCTCTTTATTCACACAATGCAGAAAGGACTTTGAAGCGTGCAGTATCTTGCTTGTGTTTGCAGTGACATCATCTTGAACAACACAGCTTTGTGTGTTTGCTATCCCAGCAACGGTCAGATTCCTCAGCACTTTAAATCCAGATTTTCTGTGCAGCTCTTAATGAAACACAGACAGTTTCACAATTCATGTCTACAGCATCTGGAGTCACGGAAATACCATCAGCTCAGTCTGGTATTGACATTTCTGGCAAACTGAGTGTTCTTGAATTATCAGAAGGGTTCCCAGTGTGCTTTTGGTGAAATGTTAGTTTGATTTCCTTTACTTTGGGGATATGAACAACTGCAAGATAAAAAAATTCTGCATTGGGAACTACTTTTGTTTAAGGCAATATATATGATGATTAGAATACTGGATTATGATTTTCTTTCCAAATTTGGAGTTCACTTTTACAGTACTAATCGGTCGCATTACCCATGATTTGCAGTTATGTACTACTTAATGCAATAGAATTTTAATATGAGGTACTGTGGGACTTGTAACCAAACTTTAACTTCTCCACTAATATGCAGCGTATTCTGATACAAATAACTACTGTATTACTTCAAGACATGCCATTTTATCTTTTCTATTTACTTTGTTATTACTAACATGTATTTCTGTGGTTATTGGTATTTAAGACATCATCCTGGTCAGTTGCAATATTAGGGGCAGAGAAAGATATGTGCAGGAAATTATCCTTGTGGATTTATCTTCTATTTATTGTTCATGTTCAGTTGTGGTTTTAAAACAGCTTAATGGTTGTTCAAGCTGTAAATCCTTAAGTTACATAGAATATTCAAACATATTTCTCAATAAGGAGGACTCTCCAGATATGAAAAAAGTCCCTTTAGGGAGATGAATGGTAGCACAATGAGCATTGCAAACCCAAGTTCAGAGTTGGGGGATTTTTTAAACAGCTTCAGACTTGATAGTCTAGATATATCTAGAAAAAAAATTGTTTGTGTAGGGGGAGAAAGGTTTTTCAACTTTTTTTTTGCATGTTTCCTAAATGATCAAGCCTATTTCTTTCATATTTTTCTTCCTCTATGGGACAAATTTAATGCTGAACAGAGGAACTCTCCTTTTCTTCTCTTGATATACTCTGAACCATGCTTTCTATTGCAGACTTCTGTAGATCTTTGTTAATGTTCTATAGTATCCCTCTGTACACTAAGTAGGTACTTCCTTTTATATTTGCCATCTTAACAGCTATGTTGAACACTTCTTTAAACCAGTGGTAATAAACCACTGCAGATGTCTTACTATTCCCATTTTTCAACAAACAAAATGAAATGGAGAGGAAAGTACATAGCCCTGTGCCACAGAGAAGTGTGTAGTTGATGAAAAGGGAGAAATTTCTGAAACTCTTCCAATCCACCCCCTTTCAATCCACCCCATAAAACTTTGATGCATTTTTTAAGGTTTTATTTGCCATGACCGGAGGAGTCTAACAGAATTCTTTGAGAACGAGAACTCCATGTTTGAAATGTTCTATTTGTTGGTCCATCAGATTCATGCTCTTCTACTTTTCCTGTAATGTGTCCTTGCAAGTGTGGTGACAATTCCCAAACTTTGATTCCATTTTCTGAGATAAACTGTTTGATTATCATCTGCTTGTGTTAGGAATTTGCACTATGCTTTTATGAGGAATTTTTTTTTTCAATAATACATTCTTAGACAAGAGAAGTGATTTTTATTGTGGTCTTTGCATTCACTGTTATCATTTGCATATCTGTTCACTAATTACTGGACAGTAAATGTGACTCTTATCCTTGTCTTCCAGTGTGGATGTGTTCAAAGAACTTCATGCCTCTTCAGAAAGAAAACTTGTAAATTAATCAAGCTATTCTATTAGAGATTCTTACAGATTTTGGTTAAGAAAGCACAAGTTGGTTTTCTTCTACCAGTTTGCCCAAATATTGATGGAAATCTTTATTATGTTCACCTTTATGCATTTTTCAGCAGAGAACCTATTGTTTCCCTTTTTTTTTTTCCCAGTTTAGACCCATATATTAGTTTAGACCCAAAGTTCATATTTTTAAGTGTGGTGAAGTATCTAATAATCAGAGCTAGTTAATTTTTTTTGAGATTAAATATAAGGTGGACAGTATCTTTGATACAAGTAGACGTTCTGGCTATATATTTATTGACTATTTTGCATTTTATAGGTGGAAAATACTTGATGCCTGAAAAACGATTTTGGAATGCATCATTTATTGCAGTTAAAAGGCAGCTCCAGAACATCATGACTGCCATTATTGTGCATCAGGGGAAGTGTTTTGCTAGTAGCTGAGGGTTTGTAGTAATATCAAGTGACAAAAAATTGATGTAGGATTTATTTTAAGCAAAGAGTATACATGAGAAACCACAATTTAAATATTGACTTATTTGGGTGTGAGTAAAATAATGCTTTCAATATGCATTGAGAGACTGCCATAATATCTCAAAATAGTTTCCATCTCTAATCATAGCTCTCCCGAGACCAGTTCTGGAGCCCACACCTTTTCCTTTCCTGAAAACCATGAGGACAGTGATAGGTAAACAGTGATTCTGCCCTAATTTCTATCATTTCACAAGACTTAAATAAGAAAAGCTGTATTTTAAAATTTAGTCAAAATATTTCAATGTTTTTTACTAATAGTGGCAATGCCAAAACTTTCAGCACGATGGTCAGTTATTTATGTAAGTGATGAGATAGTTAATTATTAGGCTTCTCAATTACTCTTCTTAATTTTCTGCTCTATAGGCTTAGTTCACTAAAAGATTAACTGTCTGTGTACTACACTAACTCAACTAAGTCACCCTGATTTTGGAATAACCTTGTAATGAATGCAAATTGTTACATAAAAGATTTTAGTGTAATACGGGTTTTATTCACACAGTTCTGTACTGACACGGCTTTAAAAAAAAAAAGTTCCTCTCTATTTCTGAAGGCAGTTTTCTGGTTCTCAGAAACCAAAGCTGAAATCTATTTCTCCTTACCTTGGTAGCCAAGGAGCAGTGGAGGGTAAAAAGATATTTTGATTTTTTTTCTTTTTCCTTGTCATCACTCGACATAATTTTCACCTGCTTTCAGCAATATCTGTGGTTCGTTAATGGACTGTAAAACACTTGCCATATTAATGACATGGTTATGATGTCTGAACATATGCTTTTTTCCATCACTTGAAAAATCAGTTCTGAAGGGACCGGTGACAAAAATAATTTGTCACAGAATTCCTGTATGATTCTATGTGCAGTTATTTTGAAAATTCTTTCTAGAATGAAATATCCCAATATGGCAGAAACAAAATTGTAAGTCCTCTTACTGATGTGGGTTTGTTAGCATACAGAATTTATTTTTATTCTTTCGAAGGAGAACTAAAGTGCAAGCTTGATGAACAAGCATGTTAATCACTGGCTTAGAGACTAACTGTAAGGAAGAATTTCCCATATTTCACAGGCAAACACAAGGCCTTGCATATGAATGATGAGAACTTACATATTCTATTATATGTAAAAACAGTAATAGTGAAAACAGTAAGAAAACACTTACTTGCAAAAATTATTGAACTTTTAAGAAAGGTTGGAGTTATGACTGAATATTGATAGCACAATGGCCATTTACTCCTTCATGCTAGAATAATAAGTAATTAGTATTTAGAGCTGCTTGCATAGGAGACATACCCAGCACTTGTCATCCAGAATTTTGAATTATAAGATGAGCCTTGGCTCATTTTCTGTCTGCTTTTATTGTTGGTTTTGCATCTTCCAAGGATGTGTAAGGAGTGGTTTGGTGAACTGGATATTTTTGGCATTTTTCTTCTCATGTAGAGCCATTTAGCTACTGAGGCTCAGGGAGTACTGTGTTAGTTGCAACCACAGCAAGGCACTTGACTGTGAGTTTGAGTCACAAGGTGCTGCTGGGAAAGGACACGTGTGGCCCTAAATACAGACATTTAGGGCACTGTGAGCTGGTGCTGCTTGTGCTGCTGTGGCAAGGCCGAGTGGAGATCTCAAGACCATTTCTGTGTCTGACCGTAGCACCCAAGAGACCAGTCCTGGAATCGACCTCGTCTGCTTCACAGACCACAAGCGAAACCACAAGGATGGGTAAATAGCCAGAGATTCCCTCCTTCACTGCTTACTTTGGCACTGCTCTCCTCTTCACTGATTAACCTGTTCAGATGTGCTGGTGTCCCAAGAAGTGGGCCAGTGATGTGGCTGGATCCTTATGGCTTCTTTCTAAAATTGGTTCTACCTGTAAATTTTCTGGGGAACCATTTCTAGGTTTCCTCTCATGGCTTGGCTGCCAATGTTGGTTGAAAGGCAGCACTGTGCCACCACAGGGAGTGATGCTGTGAGATGGTAGCCTGGCCCAAGCAGGGTCGTATCCCCTTCTTGATAGCTCTGTCTTGATGTGAGCTGTGTGACAGCAGCGTGTCTGAGGACCTGAAGATGGTTTCTGTGTTTGATCTTAGCTACTCGAAGACCAAGGCCGAAGTCCACCACTCCTTCCTCCCTGGCAACTCAACACACTGTGATGGGTAACTAGTAACAGCTTTCTTTTCCCATTGTCTCCCATCTCTATCACTTCCCATCACACCTTCCACCCCAAACCACCTGGCATCCTTGTCACCTTCCATGGAGAGAATGAAGCACTCGCCACACTGGTTCTGCAATTCTGTTGTTTGATCCCACGCTTTTTCCACGGCTGATGAGCATTTTCTGCGGGAAGCATGTGACATCCTGCAGAGACACCACGTTGTTGCAGCAGGCCTTCAGCTCCACTCCCCTGCTTCTTTGTGTTTGGGTAGCAGGCCTTGCTTTCTCTGATGCATTCAAATATGACAGCATTCCTAGGAGGCAAATCCCAGCTGGGCTGGCAAAAGAGGACACGCCTTTCCATTGCCTTCACCTGGAAGTGGGAATGCTCTGCTCGTCTACTGCTTTTGAGGCCGTATTAGGTTTTTTAAAATCAAAGCTTCATTTCAGCTTTTGATGAATCATGGGCTATTTCTTCATGGTTTGAGACACTGGCAGCCTTTGGCAGTAATGATATTTCTTGCAGTTATGGCAGCGATGCAAGATGTCCCAAGAGATGTTGTTGTGCTTTTAGCCAACCTGCTACTTCTCTTGGGTCTAGATTGCAGCAAAGCTTAAGTGTAGAGATGAAAGGGCAAAGCCATATTTAATTCTGGCATTGGCTGTGGCAGTTCCACTTTTCTTGTAATGTGATCTCTTCTTCATATTTCTTCTAACAGCTTCTTCATCATTATCATCACTGGTGCATCTTCACACATTTACATTAGGAAGTCCATGGCATGTTCAAGATGTTTTCTTTTCCCAAGTCCCTAGTTTCTCAGTAATGTGTTGAAACATGTTCAGTCTATATGTTCAGATGATGCCAAAAAATGTTTTGGTTTGGTTTTTTTTTTCTTTTTCTAGATTCACTGGATTCTAATCATATTAGTTTCCTGTCCCAAACTTCTGCATCTGCAGAAATACCAAAAATAGAGACTGGTAAATTGTATTTATGATACTTCCATTGCTTAGTATTTGTTATTGCATCAAGGATATTGCAGTTAGAGGCTGTTTGCTCTGACTATTTGGAGTTTGAAGCAGAATTTTGTTTGCAGTGTCTGATAGTTAGGCTCTATAATTACATGGTTATATTTTGTGGTAGACGATGAAATACAACATAAACCACAGGAATTAATGATTTTTTTGTGTGGTTTTAATCTGTTAAATAGATTAGGATCAATAGAACCAAGAGCTAGATGGGTACATTATCAGTTATAAAGATATGTTCTTCACTGGGGCGTTTCACCGTGGGGGATTTTCTGTTAGCCATATCATACACATTATTTTGCAGGTTTCTCTATTCATAAGAGTTTTTTTCAAGTTATGTTAATATTTCACCTTGAAACTTTTATTACTGGGGTCATAGGTATTCAAGATTTCTATTCATTGCAAAGCTACGAATGTGCAAGAGATAAGAAGGAAAATTATCCTCAACGTGGCAGTCAATATCTCAGTATTGTTTTAGATTTTCTAATAAGACATGCCTCACACTCTTTCTCTTCAATATATCACAAAAGTTGTGTTAATTTAAAATACGTTGATTAGATAAAATACCACAGATGACAAATTGCATGATGTATAGTATGTTAAAATGCATAATTCAAAATACTGGCATTTGCTATATATAAACAACCAAGGCTTTGGCAATAGAAATACCTGCTTGTAAAAATTCATTTTTGTATGCATTTAAAGTACATAGCTCTGTTTCTACAGGTGCAGGTGAAGTCAAAAGCCCAGGCTTTTTCATTTTACCTGTGCACAGATCAATTGACTTCTGTTGATAAATCTGCTTTTGGGGGACTGCAGTTCCTTCCTGTCTCTAAGGCACATGTGACATCTTCAAAATTTTGAGGTTTTGTTACTTTCTTTTCAAGTTGGAAATCTATGAAACTCTGTTGTAGTAGTGTTGGTGTCTTGCAAAGCAATGTAAAGAAATCTTTCATTTTCTGATTTTTTCCCCCCCTTGCTATGTCTGCATCCATATGGATTTATCTCAGGGATATTTACATTTTTCCACAGTTACAAGTTCAGCTGACCTGAAAAAATCTGTGCCTCCACTTTCCAGAACACCTCATGTGCTAACAACAACTGCGGGTAATAGTAAAGCATTAGCTTTTCAGTTAAACTCCTTTTGGTGTTTAGACAGCCATTTTTGAAATTTTATTAATCCTAGATATTTTGATGATCTTCCATACTGTCTTCTGTGTGAGTCATGATCATTAGTGTAGACACCCAAAGCACACTTTTTTACATGAAAACCTGTGCTTTCTGCTGAGAAGCTCACCTGGTAGAGCTTCTGATCTCACATTCATTTCTCTAAAAGCTTCTGGGGCTCTTTTGAGATATACTTACATGAATTAAAGTAAAATTAAAGTGGTTTAATACTACTACTAATGACTAAATCTTAATAAGAATTCTAAAATTACTTGTTTTTTTCTTACAAGCCTAATTTTTATAAGCTCAGATAGAACATATGTTTTTATACCACTTATTGCCTTGCCAGCATAGGAAGCTGCTTTCTTACCATTTCTTTGCTGCTTTGTGATTTTTTAAACTTAATTTTACCCTTGTTTTTCTTGAGTGTATATGTACACAGATTGTATGACACTAAAATTCAGTAAAAAAATATTGACACAAAACAAAGCACTGAAGAGAACTAAGGTAGGTGTTTTTTTTCAGGGAAATATACTTGCAGTGCTTTTTAGTTTTTATAGATTTTTTTTTTTTTTGAGTGCTTTATCTTAAATTGTGGTGTTAGAAGTTTTTATCTTTGTATTTTCTGGGTTGCTTTAAACTATGCGGACCATGTGATCCAAAGGAATATTAGCTTTGGTTGGCTGACACTTTAGTTTTAGTTCTCGTTTTAAGCACTAGCTTCAGCTCACACTCTAAATCAGTACTACTCCCTTCCTGAGGTAAGGTGTGCTTATGGTGAAGTGCAAATTAGGTGTGGTATAACCTATCACATTTTTTGGTTGTTTTTCTATGACCAAAAAAAAGCTGTGTGTAGAATTAATATCATAGATAATGTGACTTGGTTTTTTTATAGATTTCAGTGGTATTCAGCCTGTGCTTTCAAGTCCTGTGGCACCTAGTAAGCCTGAAATAGCAGATGCTGGACCAGGTACAATAATCTCTACCTAGTTGTTAATGCAGTAGCTCAAGCCATGGTCTAAAACTCAACTGAAATGAATGCACTGTTGTTATTTTCAGTGCACATTTGGATTAGCCTCTTTCAGCTGATTTCAAGTTTATCTTGCTGCTAATGGTTGAACTTGGTATTTTCTCACAGTTGCAATGCATATGGCAGCTCACAGTCACATTTCAGTATTTTGAAAAATAGGCCACATAGATAATTGAGAAAACAGTATTTGTACAGTAGTTTTGATGAAAACACTGTGATGTGAACTGTAGGCTGCATTTTATTGTTTCAGCTGCATTAAAAATGTTAACATTGGTTCATCCTTTACAACGTGAAATGGGTTAACAGTTACAGACACTCCGTGGTTTTGGACTGAAACCACAGCTGGATCTGTTGTCAGCTTTCTATTCCAAATTTTAGGTTTTAATGTGTGACTAATTGATTGTTCAACATGTCCTCTTCATTAAATATCTACATTTTACAGAGTACCATCTCCCTTAAGTATTGGACCAAAACTCAAAATGTTCAAAAGCTCTACTTGAAATCTTACTTGGCAGTGGTTGAGATTCAGACCAGTTGCAATGAAGGCAGGAGGAAATTAATTTCCAGAATTTCTTCACATTACAGATGAGCTGATTTATAGTGACTGAAGTTCTGTGCAGTTCTGAATTTCTCCCTAATGCATACTAAAATGATAACTGTCTAAGCATTAGTGAAATACTAGTTGTTCTTGTAAAAACAAATTTATTTTTGCTTATGAAGGAAGAGTTTCTTCCATTAGCTCTTTGCTCTCTTATGTCTGTCATCATTTCTTCCAGCAGCAACAAGTGAATCCATTCTGGAATCTTTCACACCAAAAACTTCCCATCCTTTTCAATGGCCAAGGGTAACATTAGGTAATGTTGTTTTCACTCAGTGAAAAACTCTGTGTTTGTTTGGAGCACTCCATCCCATATGAATGCATTCCTTCCAGCATATCATTTCACATGCATAATCATTCTTTTTCCTGGTTAGAGAGTCTTGTTCTTCCATCGTCATTATATTGATTGTTCTTGACATACCTGTGTATGAGAACAAGGTTCTGGGCAGATGTACTCTCAGAAAAGCAAAATTTGTCTCCTGCATGATAAAACACCATCATCCTTTCATTAGTGTTCTATCTCTCTTACTGCCAATGCAAACACATATGCTGATTGTCTCTGATATGTGAAGCTTTCAGAATGGAAATTTTAATTGTTATGGACTCACAGAATCTTATTTCTGATCAATTCACAGCATTTCAGTATCATCTCCATTCCACACTTCAAAATCTGATTTCATCAACTGGCTTTGACATTCCATACTAAGTTGTCTTCAACATAAACTTGTGACATGTGCTGTTTGTTGTGGGAAATGCTTGTTAAGCAATTTTTGATTGCAAACTGAGCTCTTTCTTTCAGCTCCAAAAGAAATACCACTTATTCCTTCTAAACCGAAACCATCTGCTACCCCTGAAGTACAGCATGTGAAACCTGGTAATTGTGCACATCATTTTCATAAGCTGGTATGCAGAGAGATATGTTCTCTAAAAATATCTTAGCAAAAACTTCCTAAAAAGGATAGGAGCTATGCAATACATGGGCATACTGACTAAGTCGTCATTCTAAAATTGGTGATTAATTCTCATTGACTTAGTGAGAGTTAAGCTCATCAGTTTTATGCATTTGGGTCCAGTGATAAAAAAATAAATGAGTTCTCTAGTGTTGCAACCTTTTTAAGGGACTGGAATGGAAAAAAATTTTCTGGATGGTACAAGGGTATTTTAATGTCACTCATATAAGCAGTAAATAAGATTACTATTTCTATAATCTCCTTTTCTACTCCCCATCTCCCACTTTCACACAGACACACTATGGCAAAGATCACATCTTTGCTAGTACCATAGGAACATTATCAGTGTGTCATGTATTTTCTGCCTTTTGATCAGAAAAACAGACCTCTACTAATTTTCTTTTTATAGGGGATTAAGGGAAATTAATTTGCCTCCTTTTAATTAATTTGCCAGTGAATCAAGTACTGGAGCAATAAGTATTATACTGTGGATTATTTGAGACCTAACTGTTTCTCTTCTCATGTCTTACAAACAGACAGATCAGTAAAAATCAGGAGCTGCCTTTATTGTTTTATGCCTCTCTTACAATTACCTGCAGGTACTGATTTAGGATTTTCAGCAAAACCTTGTCATTTAGAAGTTTCCTGTCATATAGATTCTCCGACGTTCATAACGGACTACATTCTTTTCTTCCTCATCTCTCCTTTGTCACTATTCTCCCATAACAGAAATTTATTTGCTAATTGAATCAAATACAGGATTAAAAATGTCTCAAGAACGTAAATATTGGGAAGGAGCCTTAGAAGCAGTCTCTCACACAGTCATTCAGTGTGCAGTTTCATAGGAAACAAAGCTAAAAGGAGTGTAGGGTGTTACACACAAGAGTAAGGCTTATCTAGACTGTTTAAAAAAACAACACCCTGGACTATTGAATGGTAATAGTTTTGGCTTCGTGTTGATACATCTACTGATCAGTTCGATTACTCTTGAATTTTTCTTTTCTAGCCCCTAAACCACCACTTTTGGAGCCTAAAACTTCTCAGACTGTTGAACAACCAAAAGCAACCCTAGGTAATACGTGTTTCTGTAGCTGCTGGTCGCTCTTCTTTGCAGTCCAAGCCACAGTTCGTACTCTGTTACTTTATCTCATAGCTTTTGCTGTATCTAATCGTTTTCTCTGAAAGAGGGAAAAAGCTAGGAGATAAGCATTCAGAAATGTTTTGCTGAATTTAGGAGAAAAAGAAACCATTTTTTTCATATAATTTTGCTAGTTCGTTAGTACAGTAAAAGTTTTTGTCTTCCATTTTGCTGAGAGCTTTTCTACACCAACACCCTTTACTCAGAAAACTCATTGGAAATACAATTGAAATGCCAAATGTAAAGGTAGTATTGTGGATGTTAATCCCATTGTGGATATTAACTCCACTGTTTTATGAATCCTTCTGAATATAATTTTGGCTTGAAAATCACCTCTCAGCCACTTCATGTCTCACTCTGCCGTCCTTTCTGTAAACGTCAAACACTTTTCCATTGTGTCAATTGCTATGAAATATTTTATTGGAAGACAGTCTCATAGCACTGCTTTTTAAAAATGTACAAAGTTACTGACTTCTGCCTGACACTGAGTTTACACTTTATCTGAAGTCAGACCAACAAACAGATTAACTAATTACAGTTTCAGCCCATGTATGTTTGGTGGAAAAAAGGTTTCTAGGATGCATTGTTCTTGATTTTTACCATTTACATGATGCTACTTCTATTCTATTAGCAGATTTCAACGACTGCAGTTATGAAGCAGTTAGTTTTTTGTTTTAATCGATTCCATGTTTTTCCACTTGTCTGCCAGTAATTTCTTCATTGTGCCAAAAATGGAGGACATTTTTGCATATTTTGTCTTTATATGTCTTCTGATGGCTTAAAATTGACTTGGAATTCAAAAGTACAGAAAGCATTATTGTTTTCTCTCTTAGGTATCATGCAAAAATGAATTTGCAAACTTAGTGAGAGGAATATTTGGATGTGATTGCAATCTAAAATTGCATATTTAAATGCCATTACTCACTTTTACAGTGAAGAACAAACTGGGATTCCACTGGGGTAATGAAGTCTTAGGAAGAATTTTGAGGAGACTTGGAATGTCTGATTTTACCATTTGCTTTTGTTCCCCGTAGCCATTCATTGCCTCATTTGATTTTTTCATGATACAGTGGAAAGGATAAATTTATAATCCAATATATTTCTTGCAGCTCCTAAAGAAGCAAAACTCACTACCTCTGCATTTAAACCTAGACCATCTGCCAGACCCCAAAAGCCACGAACTAAACCTGGTAACTAATTTCTACAACAAACCTTTGTTATAGTGTATCACTTAAGTAGTGCATTTTAGCTTTAATTTCTTCTGTGTGAAGTTTGACACTTAATCATCAGAAAGGTGAGGAATTCCTCTTTGAGGAATAATACCTTTGTATTGAAGGCAAGGAAACTTTTAACTTTTGTATCCCAAGTCGCCAACTCACACAGCCTGACATTCAAAGAAAATTGTTTTCTTGCTTTGATTTTGAAATAACAAGGTTTCCAACTTAGTTCAGCATAGGGTCCAGAAAATGCATATTCTACTGTTTTCCTGATGGTTATGACATCTTGCATACAACCATAGGATTTGCATTGATTCAGTGATCATTAGTGCATATGTAGACTTACCTGAAACAGTGGAAATAAGAGTGGAATTTTGTTCTGGAATTCAGTAAAGACATATTTTATCATCCCAAATGAAACAGCACAGCACCTTCACACTGAAGTTAAATTTGGTCTATGACATATGGCAGAGGATAAAACACACCTGGCATTTTCTGGACCTGAAGAATAAATAAATACAGTTGTAAAAATATTTCTAGTGTTACACGGTTTATAATGAAATTAGAAAGCTTGAAATTGCATAATTGTTTATTGTAAGAATATATTACTCAATGCTGGAAGAGATCAGACAATTTTACTAAATTCTTTCCAGATTCCCTGAAAATTATTTTTTGCTCATAAAAAGAAATTAACTCTTCAGACCAAATTATTCCCTGTGAAGCATATTAAAGGAACGGCACATATGATTTGGAATTGTCTCAAAATACTGTGCATAAATAGATTTTCATGCTGACTACAACTACTGCATAATTTTTAGTGTAGGATTTCCAGTATTGT
>VZTN01034706.1:22142-33412 GCA_013400515.1 Erpornis zantholeuca | reverse complement strand
CATCACTCAAAAGTCCAGCTTAAATTAGAAACTTGTGTTGTGATAGTGGTTGTCACCTTTCCTTAGCAGTGAATCAAAATAATGAAGAATATGTGCCAAATTAATATTGAATCAATGACTTACTAATAACTTCCTTTGGGTCAAACAATAAATTTTGGCTCTCAATATGACTTCGGTGCTGTTGCTTTTTTTGGCCATGGAGAAAAAAAGCTTCATTTAAAAAACCCCTACAGAAAAGTTTTTAAGTATTTCCAGGAACTGAGACTCTACAACCTCTGTGGGCACTTACTTAAATGCACAAATTATTTGTCCTGAAGACATTTTGGAGTATTTTGCCTTCTTAGCATATAGTGATAATATCAGTAATATCTAAAATAAATAAAAGAGTAAATAAAAGAGGGAAAATTAGAATTCTGAAATAATTCAGTCTTTTAAATTTAAACACAGTCCACCCAGGTAAACCACCATAAACCTTCATGTGGGGATATAGAGACCTTTAAATTAAGAATGTGATTTGTATATAAACTGACAGAGTTTTGAAAGTGTTAAATTTCAGATATTACTGTATTTAAACATTTTGAGGTAACTTCCTTGGAAAAAATGTACTTGTGAGTCTTAAAATTCTTGTGAATTACGAACTGACCAATTGTATGTCCAAAAATATGGTTTGAGGCACATTGTACAATATTTATCCATCACTTTTCCTAATTAAAATCTGTAGGGAGGTACAGAGGCTAAGAGTCAAAACAGGATAAATGAAACAAAATTTGAAGAATAAGCACGAAGATTACTCAAAGAGTGCAGATGTATTTAGGAATGAAAATGGACTCTGATTGTAAAGTCATGCTAATATTAATTCTACCAACTTTGATTTCAAAGTTCTTTACATTTTTTGGAGTGTTTAGTGTTTGCTCCTTTCAAACCTAATTAAGTACTCTAGATAGAGATAGGAAGCTTGTTAACTTGATGATCTAATGTTCAGTGGCACTAGATAATCTGCTGGGACCTTTAGCTTTGCCTTCTGTGACATTACATCTATTTACACTTGCAGCCTTTCTCATCTATCCTTTGTATCACTATGGGAGAAATCCAGGAAAATTAATAGGAAGATTTACCAAAGAAAATGGAATTCTCTGGAACCGTTTCTTTTCAGTGGTCTACAGCCATAAAGAGAAAAAAAAACCAGTAAACCAGGAAGATGAAGATTTAGAGAGCTCCTCTGCCAGTGTGGTCCTGCAGCATAAATACACTTTTTATTTTCCAAAAGCAGCAAAAGTCACACAGGGGAATTTCAGTAAATTTATCATTTACTCAGTGTTTCCATTTGAAGAATTGTGAGGAGGTGGATTATAGTGGGGAAGAAAGAGCAGCTGAGCCATAAAATAGATACAGATGCACCTGTATTTCTCTTAAGAAAATTTTCTTTATTCCAGCAGCATCCATTCCAGTGTCAGTCACTACTAGGAGTCCCTACACATATGACCATCCAAAGACTGCAGAGGGTAATGATTATGAGTCATCTTTAGTCATTCTTCTTTTCATTGGTCTGGTAATATGTGCAGTTGAGAACACCATTTCCTGGAGGCATCTTCTTATTCATGTGTGGTCCAAACCCAGCAAACGGAAGTATTATCTTGGTGCTTTATTATTTCTCCATGTTTCTAGCATGGAGATGTCTTCTAAAACATAGGATATCACTTCAAAGGTACTTCCTTAGAAGTTTCACTTACATTAGAAGAAGAAAGAATAAGGATTGTTGCAATAATAAAGAATTTATGGAATATAGAAATAACATAATCAAAAAATGACATTTAAAACTACACACTGCTAAACAGTTTTATTATTGGAAGCTGTTTTTCTCTTTGAAAGAACTGACTGATTTTTCAAAGGCAACCTGGAAATAGAAATTAGTATTTTGTAGGAAAAGATTTATAATTTGAATTCCAAGGGTAACTGGTGAGCTTGAATAACAGCAAAGTCTTTGCAAACCAGTCATATGTAGTGAGAACATTCAAAAAATTAGTGACTAGTTTGAGATTTCTATAGAGTATCTGGCCACTGTCAGTAGAAGTTAATACTCATTGTTTTGGGGTTTTCCCTCATTTGCAGCAATATTAATACTACAGAATATTATTCTGTGAATGTGAATGGACATTTAATAAATACTGTAGTATTAAACCCCTCAACTGCAATCAAAGTTTTATAGTGTTATTTCTTGTGAAGCCCATTTTTAAAATGGGTAGATGCTTAAGAGAGTTTGGGAGATAAGTGAATATGGGTTATAGAAAAGGTTCTATATTTAGGTGTGTATGTCTGTATGTTATATGCTACTTTACTCGTTAATGCATTTAGAGGGGAGAATTTATGCATTAACATTATTTTAATATATTTTCTTTATTGCCAAGAAAATGTAATAGATTCTGCTATCTCATAATTTTTTCCCTATTTGGTATAGTTTGTGACAAGGAGAAGGGTATGATATATTGGTTCTATGATCCAAATTGTGAGTATGAGAAAAAACAAAGAGGTTTTATCAAACTAAATATTTTCAGATAACCAATAAATACACCTCTACCAGTAGCAGCCTTTTAGTCCTCTGCTTAACTACTCACTTTAGAAGAAAAATTCAGCTGTTTTGTCATGGTCAGCACGATACTTTCAAGGAGTAACAGAGCTCAGTTAGGGAAGTCCTGACATTTTTATATATCAAGAGTCCATTGCTGTCACTGAGTTAAGGTCTGGTGATCTCTTCTCTTGCTTGTTCCTGGATTTGCTGGTTTATATCAACATATTTTTGCTTCTATTGCCATCAAGTTTTTCCAATAACTTATTTCCTATTTTACCTGTATCATTAAGAACTTTAATTGCCCATGGTTTAAAAGTGACTTTGAAGATGCACATTACTCTGCTATTGTTTTTTTACTTTTATTACTTACCACTGGATTAATTTTAAGTTTTTGGAGTGTGTTCCATACTTACTTTGTCACACTGTTTCTGTTGCAGTCTTGGAACCTATTACACTTAGAACTGAACCACCAAGGTCACCCATAGGTAATAGTATTTCCTTGGCAAGCTGCCGTGTTTGCTTTATTTCCGTCACAGCAAGCATCACTGAAGTTAGACACCTTATGCCTCAAGATTGTCTCATTTAACTTCATTTTTCTTCTAGGTAATTCTCTTGCTTGGCATTCACAACAGTAAGGTGTATTGCTCTCTTCACAGCTGGAATGTCTTCTTTTTAAAAAAATATGCTGGCAGCTCTGAATCGCCTTTCTCAACAATTATGCTTGTTTGTGCTTGTTCCAGTTTTTATTTTAAACAAACAGTCAAAAAACTGAGCTTCAAAAAATGACTAAAATTCCACTTTCTTGCTTAGATTGTTGTAAACACATGAAGAGTATAACCTGACTTGCCTACCTCTTTTCTTCTCAGTCACAGGTTGAGGTTTCTGTGCTTGTGTGTTCATCTGGTTAATCAGATGCTAATTGCTGTGCAATTTAACCAATTTGTACCCACATTTTCTCTTCCAGCTCCAAAGGAGACTCCACGTGTTCCTTCTAAACCTAAAACTTCACCCAAACCTTACATCCCACAAGCCAAAGATGGTAAACTGCTTTGTGATTGTTTCTAGTACAGTTTATTTTGGATTGAAATGTATTTATAAGCATCTGCTTAGTTATCTGAGCCAGTTAAACATAATGGGGTCCTGTTCTGTTTTGCTATGTTCAGCAATTTAGTTGCAGTTTTCAGGAGCAGTAACATTTGCTAGGTAATTTTCACTGAGCAAAAGAATAAACCTCTGCTGCTTCAGGGCAACAGGATGAGAATAGTGTTGTTACACTCAGATTAACCTTGCTAACTAAAGCAAATACCAAGCAATTAAAGTGTGCACTGAGGCTCCTTGGGGGGCATAATTCTTTCCAATGTTGTTTTGCATTGTTAGAATAAATCTCTTTCCCTTCTAAGCCACAATTAATTAATTTCATGTCATTATTTATTCCTGCATGAGGGACTAAATTGCCCAGTTATACATACATACTTAGTATTTGCTTATAAATATTTATTGGCATTAATGATCTGTTACACTGTATTCCAAAATACTGGATTTTTATGTCATTAAATGTGAGAGCAGTTGAATTCAGTGGTGGGTAGAGAAAATTACTTTCTGTCCCATGGTCTCTGGTTGGTAGTATCAACAGAAAATTCCAAGGGTCTCAAATATCAACATATGCTATTCTTTGGTAAATGTGAAAAATTTAAGCATAAAAGCTTTAGTGAAGACCTTTAAATTGTAGACATAGACCAATATTTTTGAAATCTGTATTGCATGTGATTTCCTTATGTAGTAAACAGTCAAAATCCATGTCTTATAATTTTTTACCCATGACAGCTGAATATAAAACATTGTTTCCAAATTACACCTTAAAATGTAGTACTTTCATTGAAGTCTATGGGAGAACAAAGCTCACATTAATTGCAGATTACACTGCCTTCTCAGACACTTCTTTTAATACAACTGTTTTTGTATGAGGCAGTATGCAAAGTATATGATTCAGAAAGTGGTGCTAATTCTAAGTTTTCAACTTCCAAAACATGTTTTCTGTTTTGTTTCTGATACAGTCCTGGAATCTGTAACACTTAGAACTGATCAACTAAAACCAACAATAGGTAACAGTTTTACCTACTGGGTAAATCACCTGGGGACCATCACATTTATCTTTTTTCTCAGTGAGCATCACAAGCACGTCTTCATTGCATTCCACTGCCATAATTTTTTTCCTATTAAAGTTCATCCTGTAAGGGTGGGTTTGGTGATTTTACACTAACGATTCATAATCATCTTTTTCTGTTTTTTCTCACATAAATGTGTTCTGTAAAGTGGATGGAAGCACCACAGTCTACCTTTGGCTACTTGTCTCTATACTCAGTTTCTATCATGTGCTGCTTCACCTTTTATACTGTCCAACCATACTGGCTTTGTTTTATATTATCCTGTTACAGAAGTTTTCCATCAGCACTGGGGTTTGTTGTGTACCCAGCATTCATATTTCTCCATTACTCAAGCTTTTTTGTGTTTCCAAAGGGTTCCAAAGGCACGTGTTCTCTTTTAATATTATGCTTTCTGTCAGTATCAGTTCTCTAAAAATTCTAATAGTTGCTGCTTTTCTTTTGTTTGTTTTTTCTTTTCCCAGTTCCTAGAGAACCACAGCGTGTTCCTTCCAAACCTAGAACATCACCAAGTCCAGAGGTGCCACGAACAAGACCTGGTAAATTCATTGTTCCTTTACCTTCTCATACTGACAGTTGTGTCTTATGGATTGTACTGTGATCAGTGGAGCTTCAGATTTATGTGTATCCCTTGGGCATATATGTTGTAGCATTCCTGGAGGGATAAAATCCAGTGACATGTAGAATTTATAAGCAACCTGGTAAGTTGAAAATCTCTATCTTCAGTTCTTTATTAAATTTTAAGTCACTGCAACTTTGGATGTTTTCTGTACAATTCTCAGTGAAAATAAAGAGCTTTTCTGTATGAGCTTGCTTGTGTTTTGGCAATGTGAAGGTGAGAACAAGGAGTGTCATTGTAAAGAGGAAGGATTCTGCTCTATATTTCTCAAACTCTGTGCTTATTACTTCTTTCCCAGGCACAAGCTTTCATTCATACTTGGTTCACTTTTCCACAGCCCTTGTGCTGTTCAGAGATTTAAGAATATGTAAAACTTCCTATAAGTGTGTCTACATGGGTTGTTATGCCCATATACAACCTTAAGAGAATTAAGGATGGAGAAAGTAAATTATGCAACTCATATTTGCATGATGTGAGGTACCGTAGGGGGTTGATCCCAGCCAGAAACTAAGCACACCCTAGCCTCTTGCTCATTCTACCCCACGGTGGTCTGGGAGAGAGAATCAGAAGAGCAGAAGTGAGGGAAAAAAAAAAAAAGAGGGAAAAAACATCATAGTTCAAGATAAAGACAGTTTAATAAGGAAGGATAAAAAGGGAGAGGGGGGAAAGCAAATGATACAAAGCAACCACAAACCACATCCCAGAGGCAGACCAGTGCCAGTCTAGGAGCAATGGGTGCTTTGGAAAGTTTTTTTGCTAAGCATGACATGTGAGGTGGAATATCCATTCAGCCAGGGTGGTTCAGCTGTCCGGGCTGTGTCCTCTCCTAGCATCCTGCCCACCCCCAGCCCAGCCCTATGGCCTGGGGGCAGAGTGAAAAACAAAGAGCTCTTGGATGCTGTAACAAGCTGTATTCAGCAATAACTAAAACACTGGTGTTTTATCAACATTTCCTTGGTCACAAATCCAAAACAGAGTACCACAGGGGCTGCTAGGAAGAAAACAAACTCCATCCCAGCCAGACACAATATGGTTATCCAAGGTACCAGGAGTATTAGATGGTATTGGTGAAGAAAGGGGCAGAGAGACACCAACTCAGGTTCTGTTTCTCCCCAGTAAATCTGCACCTATTGCTTGAAAAAAATCCTTGAAATAAGTCAAGAAAGTGTTCAAAGCTGAAGGCAAAAAACCACCCAGTCTCTTTGTGGCTTTTACAAAAACTTCAGATTGATATTTGGGATCTGTTCTGTATTAGAGCTGTTACCTTGAACTGGAGGCAATTCTGAGGAACATAACACTCTGATGTTGAGTTTCAGGGAGGAGTGACTATCTGTCATCAGCCCTAGCAGGGATGGTATGATTATTGTGGAGACAGTGATTGTAACATTTTGATTGCTCTTGGTAATACTTTGGTTTTGTTGTTTTGTTATGCTAAAGCAGTTCTGGAAACAATTAGGTTCAGATCTGAGAAACCAAAGTCAGCAATAGGTAATGATGCTTTCTTGTTTGAATGGTCATATTGTCTTTCTTCTTCAGTACAAATCATTAAAAGCAGACCTGCAAAAATTTGTCATCTCTCTTTGCATGTTCCTTAATAATTTAATAGCCAAGGTTCTCTGTCTCTTATTTTCTATGAAATGATAGAGGAGAATCCTTGTTTCTTTCGAGTTGTTAAGCACATAGGACAATTTCCTTCAACATTTAGTGGTAAGAGACAGAGGGCAGATCAGAACAGAATCCTAATTATATGTTCTCAGTCATCCTGTGGAGGTGGCATCATTTCAGGTGGTCATATGGTTCAGGTGGGCAGAGTTGCATCCTGAAAGCTTCCCTTCCCCTCCAGTTTTATGAGATGAAATTCAGTCCTTCATAGAGGACTGAAAAATAATTCTGTTCCACTCAACCCTTAATTTCATTGTCAGAACACATTCACTTAATTGGTCCTGGGTCATTTGATTGCTTGAGGCAGATCCATTTGACTAAAGTATTTTTATCACTTGAATTTGATATTGTGAATCATTCCAGGACAACACCCATTACAGAGCAGTGTGTTGGTATTTGAAATTACTTATTACTTTAATAATGCTTAAACCAGTTTCTTTCTTTCAGCTTCTAAAGATCCCTATCACAGGCCTTCCAAACCTAAAACGCCACCCAGTCCACGTGTTCCTCCAACTAGAGCAAGTAAGCTTATCAATATTTTGCCCTTTAGTGCATGAAAGTCTCATCACTTTGAAAATTTTCAAAATTGAGGATACAGAGATACTTATTTAATAGGCTGTGCTTCACTGTCATAATCATATTTTGCTATACAGCTGTCATGGAACAAGATAATTGGCTGGATATTTGCACATTTTATATTTATGATATTTATGCCAATGACACACAGTGATGGAGATGTGTGGGTTAACACTCATCTTTGAGCTCTTGCACACAGGAAAATCTGCATCTTGATTTTCTTAGAGTGTGACAGACATATTTGTATTTTTTAATTGATTGTTTAAAAGTGTAAAATTTCCTGTTCCCAAAACTTTGGAAATAGCTCTGTCCATTTGAAAATCAGTGGTAAGTTTCCATGTTTCTTCTGCTTTGACTGCTTTGCTGATTTTTTTTTTTTTTTTTTTTTTTAATGCAGAGTTGATTTAAATGGGCAGGAGGTTTTTGGAGTATAAAACACTTGAGAAGCACAGCTAGAAAGTATGAGAACTGCAGCAATTTACTCTGCAGAAAGCTCTATAGGCTATTGCTCTTGGAGTGGAGAGTTTAACATGACATGGCATTGTAACAGTCACTCTTTAGTCTCTGCACTGGTATAGTATCTATTGCACTAACAGGAGATCTCTTTGGGATTACTTTCAAATGACAGAAATAATCCCTAAAAAATTTCTTAGCAGAAAATGAATCTTCTGTCAGAAAAATCAAAACACATGAATGTTGAATCATCATCCTCAACGTGTTCAAAACTTTGCACATCTTTATGGATCCAAGAATCATCACCCTCAATAACAAATTCAAAACTTTGCTCATTTTTACAGGTCCAAAAGAAACTCGACGAGTCCCTTCCAAGCCAAGTCCAGATGTACCACACGCAAAACCTGGTACATATATTGTTGTTTTGCTGTGCTTGAATATCCAAGGGTTCTTTTGGGTTGTCCTTCATCAGTGAATCAAGTGTTGATTAACATCTCTTCATATTACAAATACATTCTCTAATGATCATTAAATAGGTGTTTAAAGGAAAATAGAGCTGATTTCTATTTTTTATGAGTTTTTGTAGTTGCCTCTGCTTTTTGGCCACATGACATCTATCACTGATGAATAATTTGTATAGCAGGGTAGACAACATACAAACATTATGAGAAATTGGAATAAATTGTATCTCTTTTGTGCCTGTCAAAAGGTGCTTAGAGAAAAACTTAGCTGAGGGCCTTCGTATATGACTCTAAATATCTGTAACTCAAACCACTCACAGGTTTGTGTGACCTGGCAATGGAATTTGACCCTTAAAAATAAACTTAATAGGGATTTACATACTAATGAGCTGCCAAACCTCTGTAACTTGTAACAGTTCTGAAAGTATCCATTGAACATTATTTTGACTGAGTGTATATTCACTAATTTTACAAAGAAATAATGTATTTTTTAAAAAAGGGGGGGAAAAAAGGAATGTGTTCCAAATTGAAAACAAACCAGTCATGTTAAAGCGAGTATTTTTACCACTAACTCATACTTACTGCTAACTCAGTGTATCTTCTTGTTTTTATGAAATTTTGGCAGCTAGCACATTTACAGTTGAACAACAAAAGACAGCAACAGGTGAACTTGTTACCTTGGTCTTAGCTGGTCATTGGTATTTTTTCACTGCTCCCTGGACTAATGTTTATATATCATTAGTCTATTTTTCACATATCTGTTTGTGGTTTTGATTTGTTTTCTTTTCTACTAATTGAACTAAATACTACTCTGTTACAGGTATTGAAAGATTCCTAGCTAGTTTCTTGTCTTCACAAAAAATTTCTTTCCCTATGGCACACCTTGTAATTCCTTTGACACTTGTAGGCGACAAGCACGCCATGGGTATTGCAGTTATGGATTCTGAAATACAGAGGGAATACATTCCCTGGAGTTGTCTGTGTTCTTTCAGGTTTTGTTGCTTGACTCTAGATTTTTCTTACCTGATTAATTTTCCACCCGTGTTTTCATTCAGGATTTTTTCTCATGAATTCCTGAATGTATCTGACACTCAGTTTTTCAGGCTGCCATGCAGGGATTGTTTTTCTTTGCAAACATGAGACATGAAGTGCCTGTGCAATAAACCTGTCTAATTTTTTCAAAGTATAAACCCTTAAAACAGATCTTTTCTTTCAGCTCATAAAGAACCCCAACGTATTCCTTTTAAACCTAGAGCAACTCCCATCCCGGATGCTCCATACAGGAAGCCTGGTAAATTATCTGGTCTTTTGTGAAGCTGCAGTTGATAACTGAACCATTGCTTTCAGGGGTGGCAGTGGGGAGAATAGTCATTAGTGCATATGCTGTTCTAGGTTAAGAAACCTCAGCAGGGATGCAGTTATATCTGATGGAAACTTCAACAGTTCAAGACTTTTTTTTGTCTTACACAGATATTAATAGAAGAAACAGTATCAACCTGATCAAGGATAAAAAGTTATTTTCCGCTCGCATCTGACCAACACACTTCAGTAGTTTGCCCTGTGTTTTTGAAGCTCTTACAAGTGAAACCTCCTAACACTGTTGCACTGCTTTTTCTTTATACACACATTTTCAGCCAGATTAGGCTGAGGATTCCCTTCAATTACATTTTGATTAGGTGACTGCCCACTGTAAATCCAACTGACCTATGTAATATAATCAGTGATTTCACTGAAGGGCTGTTACTGTTATTTCCTAACCATAAATTTCTGAGGATAAATGCCCATTTCTGTTTTAAAACATCCCTTTCCTGTTGTATACAGTATAGTGCTGAAAGGTTTTTTAAGGACGGGAGGAAAGGGAGATTCCTTTCATTATTCAGATCATTTATTGACATTTTTTCCAACAGAGGTTCTTCCAACCTTTGATGAACCAGATACTACTATGATTCCTCGTATTCCTGAAAGAACAAGGGCAACATTTGGTAACTGTGCTATTTCATAAATAATTATTCTATTTTCCACTCTTTTTAGAGAATATCATCTTAGAGAGATCTCATTAAACTTTATTAAAAGCTAATAATGAAATTTTGCTCCTCTTGTAGATCATCTTTTTTTTTTTGCTCATCTTGTAGATGCTTACTTCCTCTTTGTTCTTGATAAGAGTAATAATGCATGAGCTCATTCACTTTCAAAGTTTCTTTTCCTCATCTAGCCTTTCCAGTCAGGATGATGCAATTCCTCCAGATGTTATCTATTTTCCAGTAAAAGGGGACTTTAATCAAAGAGCAGATAGTGATTCTTCATAGAATCACAGAATATTCTGAGTTGGAAGTGTCCCATGTGGATCATCACGTCCAACTCTAAAGGAAACTGGCACATCACAAACTTGCATTATTAGCATCATGCTCTAACCAAGTTAATCCCATGGTCTTCATGTGAACTGTGGATAATTTCATTCCAAAATACTCCTGTTCTTCACTTCTCATGGTTTAATTTTACAGAAGAAAATTCTAATACATCAGCAAGAGAATAAAGTCTCCAGACCAGATATGTGACCATCTAAATCCAGCTCTAGTTCTTAAAATGACCCTCTCTGCTTACTTCTAGTTATCCATGTTGGGAAAACTTGCATAAACATATGACACCTTTGCTGAGTGTTCTTTCTTCCTAACTTAATTGTCAGATGTGGACCAAGTAAGGGTCACTGAATCCAAGCAGTATCGGTGAGCAGGAGCACTGCTTGAGCCAGCTTTGTTCAATCAGTTTTCTGT
>VZTN01034706.1:2176-15217 GCA_013400515.1 Erpornis zantholeuca | reverse complement strand
AATCAGAAAAAAAAAAAAAAAGAGAAAATAAACCAAAACTCTGTGTGTCATCACACAGATGACAAGGTGTTAACTTTTTCTTCTCTAGTGTGGAATTGTTGGCATTGCATAGAAGTCTGGGTATTCTTCTCATGGAACTTCTTTCTTTTTTGTTCTTTTTTCTTTTTTCTTTTGAAACTCTCACACAGCTTTTGGTAGAACCACACTAGCACCAGCCAGAACAAAAGCACCTGGACTGCCATGGTGGATTGTGCCAACAACAGGTAGAGTTGTGGGTTTTGGGGCGTTTTTTCATTTATCAATAAAAGACCAGCATGTGACTTCCCCACGTCATCCTGAGCCCTGCAAAATATCTCATTGTGTTTTATTATAGAATTTAATTCCTCAGAGTGCCATGTGTAATTGTTGTTACTGATCTTGTTATATAATTCTTGAAGGTGAAATTATATTGGCACTCTGTCTGTGTAAATTTCCAGATGGATTATTGTGTGGCTGCTGTTTCCTAATGTTTTCTAGATGTTAGATCCACAATTATTACTGTAAAACACTTAGTTGGAAAGGGTCACCCAGTTGTTTGAGTCCAAGTCAGGAGGCTTGGTAGGGAAGCCTTAAAGCCAGGAATCTTTGCTAGTTACTCTCTTTGCACGTGGTGTATTCACATCAGACCAACTCACATTTAGACCATGCAGTATTTGGACTGTGCAGTATTCAGGCCTGGATATTTTAGCCCCAAAAAATTCCATGTTGGTGGATGACATGACAATTGACGTATCCTTATACAAGCAGATAACAAACATCCCTAACCACAAAGATTTATTAAAAATACACATCTGGCTGGGGGAAAAACAATTTATCCTTTTTCAGTTGTACTTGATTTTTCCATCCAATCAACATAATATTTTAAGTGCTAATTCATAATGAATCCATTTTTTTTTTTTATTTCATAAAGCATTAATTTATTACATCAATACAAATACTGTTGGGATTTTTTTAATACAGCCATTGGTTAATTAAATACATAATTTTTGAATTTTTCATCAACAAGTCAAGTTTAAAATAATAAATAATCTAAATAAACACATAATGCACATATTCAAGGCAAACTTTTGGCTGGTCATCCACTAAAGGTGCTACTGTCCCATACCACTCCTGGGACCTGTTACTATTTCTGTGCTAGCTAGATTAGGATAGCCTTAGTGGTATTCCACCTANCCTCTCCTCTTCATATCTCTGTTTCATCTAAATAATCTTATTAAAGCCTTCTGATTTCTAATCACTCAATCTATGGACTTTGTTGTTTCTTGGAGCAGCCCCTGAAAAGCAGGGCTGTTTCATCATTTCAACAAATGCCTTCATTAGAGTATGTGTTCTTTGACCTTTCACAGTCCTCCTGGTAAATTAAATGCGACCATCAAATCCCAGGACATCAGAGCCAGTTTACAGCATTAAATGCCCAATTTCAGTAGTTATGTGTCAAAAGGTTTTTTTGATCACTTGTGTTGGAAATCACCTTATAAGTGAGCTGTGTAATGTCTGATTACTGGAATAGGAGAATGCACACAGGTCTCCAGGAGTCATCACATTATGAAATCATGCACAAACACACAATTACATTGCACAGTACATTGAGCTTTTCTCTTCTCCCCGGTACTCATAACCTTGGCAGAGGTTATAAAATGCACCTACAAAAATGAATACATGCTAAGTAAATCAGTAGTATGAACATAATAATAGTAAATCGTTGCATGCAGTTTTTTGTGCTTAATTCTGGTTAAGTTGCTAAAGTATTGTTTTAAGCAATCCTATTGTAAGTGCCCCTCTTGGTGTGCTCACCATTTGTTATTATTTCCATGGTTTTATAGTAGTGCCTGTTGCTAGGAAGAACTAGAGCTTCACTGTGGTAGTTTGTGTCAACAGTTACCACAAGGCTACTATTTACTGTGCATGCTGTGTGTACTAGCTGGTAAATAATTACCTTCTTTTAGAATTCTTCTGAAAAGTTATATTTCCAGTAGTGGCTTCCATTGCCAAATTACATAAGTATGGGGTTTTTTTCCTCTAAGTTAAAGGAATAACCTATAGATGTCTGTTAGCTAAATTTTGTGTCCTGCTAAGTGAGCCCTTTAAGTCAAACTTCGTATCCAAAGTACTAAAGAGGAGCTGGCCTTTGTTATGTCTTGCTCACTTCTTTGTACCTCCAATGCCACTGCCAAAACAACTCATTGATACCTTTCAATGAGTCTGCACCCTTCTTCTGGGAAGTGTAAGAGAAATCACCAATGAATTTCATGCATACATGACAACTTGAGAGGGGACTGTAGCTTTCCACAACTTTTCAGTCTGTACTTTTCTTGATGATTGGTAAGTGAAATCCCAAGTCTTCTGTAAGGCAAGTACATCACAGTATTGTGGCAGTGTCTGGGACACAAGGCTGACACTGCCCACAAAGATAAATATGCACAGGAAGGAGTTTAGTAATCATTTAAAGAAATCTTCTGTATCTCTCCGAAACAAAGTGCAATTAATTATCTATTGCAAAAGAATTCCTATGTCTGCAAAAGAGACTTAGGAAAGAGAATTCTATAACCTGGAACCCCAAATCTTACCAGCTGAGCAGAGACAAAAAAGTTTCATTTTCAGTATTTTCTGTGGTTAGCTTATCAAAATCCTGAAGTTTTTATCTAAGGTGATCAGAATTTCTAACTGGGCCATTAGGAATATGTTACGTATGTAACAATGTGTTTTCAGACTTACCTTTAGACATTTCATCTCTTATTCTTGGACATTCTGTTGTTTGAACACCAGTTTGGATCTTTTAATTCCTTGCTGGACTGGCACTGCTGTTGAATGTACTCCATTGCTTCTTCCTGACTGGGCTCATTAGTCTCAGTGCAAAGATGTTTCACCCCATGCAGAGAGTGCTTGGCAGCTGCAGAGCCCAGATGATAAGCAGCGGAATTTGTTTTTTCCAGCACCAGCACAAGGGATTGTGGCTGGTTTCCTGGCAGGCTTTTCAGTCTCCTGGCCAGCTATAGTTCCAGGTGGTAAACTTGACTGTGGAAAAGAGGCAGGGATTGCTGCCTCATGACTAGCATTCCTTTTAGGGTTTTGACATGTTTTACCCATTTTATCTAGAATATCATTTTATTCAGAAGGCTTTTCATCTTAGTATATGTAACTTACCTTACTGGTTTGTGTTTAAATTTCATTCTAACCATTTAAATACTGCTCCTGATCTACTGAGCTTCCTGACAAATGTCAGCAAAAAAACTTTGAGCAACATTTCTATTTCCCTTGTGAAATGGTGGCATACATGGTTTTCCTTGTAATGGCCATTAACTTTGTGCTCTATTTTCTTTTTATTTTTTAAACTGTGTGTGTATAGCCAAGTTCCAAAGGAACTCAGGTATAAAGGTATTTCAGTTTATTTTATCAAGGGCAATTTTTCCATTACTTCCCTTAAAATGGTCCACCCTTCTAATAGTATTCCTACTATTAAAGACACATTTTATTATGGACAGTGGATTTGTAAGGAACATGCAACAAGAATGGTCTAATAGTAAAGTAATTGAAAAATTATCTGCTTCATACCATCAAAATACTACTGAAATGTCAAAACAAATTGAGAATCAGATTATAAACCTACGAAATCTTTGGCTGAAGTGATTAGATCATGTTGGAATAGGGTTGGAATTTGTTAATTAAAGTACTATTTAGATTTTTTTTAATATATCAAATGTTAGGGTTTTCCTTCTTACAACATGAGCAAGGATGTGTGGGGTTTGTTTCCCACAAACATGATGAAGTTTCAATGCATCTTCTTGCTTTACTATGTTTACAATTTTTATAAAATAAATATACTTACTTTGTGTATAGAAAGCATATTAATTTAACTGTGTGGCTTTTAACACCAGCATGTGAAAGAGTTGTTCTGTACCAGGAGTTGTGTTGATCTTTTTAATGCCACTTACTTTTTTAAAAACGTGTTTATATAACTTTTAAGTCAGACTTTCTCTTATATACAAACTGGATGTTGTGTATACTTTGTCTCCTGTGCTCCAAATATGGTGAATATAGTTGGTCCAGAATTGCTTTAACCATTTAATATGGAGAATGACCAGAGATCTTATTATGGGGAGAAGGAGAACTTTGCCCTTTGCAAGAATCAATGGACATTTTATTCTTTACACTGAAAAACTAGAATGTTCTCTCTACTCATTTTTCCACATATAATCTTGATTTAACTCATCTGTTACCTCTTCATCTTATTGTCTTTTTCCAAATATACTTTACTTGAGGAATGTCCAAAATTAAACTGCAGACTTTGTAGAGCCAGACCACTTTCTACTTACCTGAATAAGAAGATAAGGGATATCACTGAGTTATCAGTAAAAGCATAGGTGGGCCACACATGCTGATTTTGCTCATCACATCAGCTGGAGTTTGAACATTTGCAATATAGAAGTGTTCCATCACTTGGTGCCACGCTGCAGAGACTTATTGCATTTCCTTTTTTTTCACAGATGACCTTTATACACCTGAGGCTACTGCCAGACCAATTGACATGGACATCAAAAAACCTCCGGAATATGTTGATACCTGGCAAAAGCCAATTTCTGGTAAGGTTAATAAAAGTAGACAGTAAAACAGTTTTTAGCAGTTGCTATTAAAAATAAAAATGCTGCCTTTTCTGCACACAAAGCACTGAGAAGAAAAAATAATTCTTAATCATCCTCAGCAATACACATTCTCATGGCTTCAGGATGCTATTAAAAGTCATAAAAATAAGAATAATTCATAGCCACTACTTAGTCAATTGCATATGCTCAGCCACTACATATGGTAGAAATTTTCACCACCAGAGTTGTATCCTTATGATCCAATGTCCACAATACTGTAAGCACTGATGTTTTTCATGCAAATAGTTTCCACATAGCAAAGGTGAATAAGGTAAAAGCATAACCAATTTGTACTCACATGTATGAGGAAGTTTTTTTAATATTCCAATTTGAATATTGGAAAATTAAAACATTTTGCTTGAAGGAAAATAACAACATGGAGCAAATCAGGTTACAGGTTTTTTTACACATTTAATACAAGACTTGTTTACTTTTCTGGCAAGGCTTGCAAACGTATTTTCAAAACAATAAAAATATTTTAACTGAAAATGGCTTCCACAAACTGAATTTTAAAATAGGCTTTTTTTATTTCATGGTTTTTTAGTCAGCTCCTCAGAAATTTTACTGGAAAGAAAAATTTTACTTTCAACTGGAAAGTTTTAGTATGGAATGTGTATGCCATATACATGCATATATATATATATATAGGCATATACATATAGCTGTGGTTTTTTCTGATATAGAAACTGACTGAAAATAAAATCTTTTTGTTTTACTCTCCGATTTACTACTCAGCTGCAGCTTTTTCTTTTAGGTAGCTTCTCCTTTGACAACATGTTACTGGATTTTAAAACTCATTTATAAACTGCTGTTTGTTCCTAATCTGTGTTGAATTTCCTTTACACCTAATTTACCTCTAGATAAAGGTAGAGATAAGAGCCTATCTTGATGGCTGAGTTCAGATGTTTTATCATTTTTAAGTTTATTCAGTCTGACCACTGTACTTTATAAAGATTAAGTCTAGTGTGATGCACTATTAGTAGCAGCTGAAGGCAAACTGTAAACTGAAAACAAGGATGATGCTGTGCACTTTTTGTTACTGAATGTCAGGTAGTGGTGTTTCCTTAAGTAAATCCAGCTTGTGATTTGCAGAGACTTGAAAATTTTTTATGCACACAGATTTGAAGGCATATTAAGATCAACTTTGACTCATTTTATGACATTGGATGTCTAAAGTTAAGCTTTTAGAGCTTTGAGGTAAGCCAGTACCTTGAACTGTAGTCATAAAAGGCAGTTGGGTATCGTGAAAGTAGCTACTAGTTTTTCATAATTTTCTTGTATAACTGCAATCTCAGCTCTCGTCATGAGGCCTTAATATGTATATCAAAATTCATGGAATTACAGAATGGTTTGAGTTAGAAAGAACCTTTAAAGACCAGACAATTCCACCCCACCTGCCTTGGGAGGGACACCATCCACCAGACCGATTACTCCAAGCCCCAGCCAACTTGGCCTTGAACAGTGCCAGGCACGGGACATCCAAAATTTCTCTGGGCAACGTATGCCAGTGCCTCACCACCCTCACAGTGAAGAATTTCTTCCTAATAGTTAATCTAAACCAACTCTTCCAGTTTATATTATTATCTAATATAAATCCACCCTTTAAACAGTTTAAAACTCTTTCTCCTTGTCCTACCACTACAGGGCCTATTAAAAACCATTTCTCCATTTCTCTCGCAAGTCCACTTTAAATACTGAAGGTTGCACTGAAGTCTCACTGGAGGCTTCTCTTCTCCACATTAAACAACCCCAACTCTCTCAGAGTTTCTTCATAGGAGAAGAGCTCCAGCCCTCTGATGCTTTTCGTGGTCCTTCTGTGGACTTGCTCTTACAGGCCCATGTTGTTGTTGTACCTGAGACCCCAGAGCTGGATGCAGCACTCCAGGTGGGGCCTCATGAGAGGAGGAGTAGAATCACCTCCCTCAACCTGCTGGCCACGCTTCTTTTGGTGCAGCCCAGGACACAAGCAACATTCTGGGCTGTGAGCCCACCTTGCTGGCTTGTCTCTAGTTTTTCATCCACCATATCCTCAAGTCCATTTCTGCAGGGCAGGACTGTTTTCAACGTGTCTCTCATCTAGCCAGTGCTGAGACTGGTGATTGCCCCAACCCAGGTGTGGGACCTTGCCCTTGGCCCTGATGGACTTCAGGAGGTTTGCATTGGCCCACTGCTCAGCCTGACAGGGTTGTCTGGATGGGATCCCTTCCCTGCAGTGTGTCCACTGCAGGACCAACTTGGTGTCATCCACAGAATTGCTGAGGGTCCACTCATTCCCATTCTCTATGTCACCAATAAAGATGTCTGCTCTATGAGGCTCATCCTTCTCTTTCATCAAGAGTGACTGAGTCAAGGAAGTAGACTCCCAGTCCATAAAGAAACCTTGAGATTAATTAAATCCCAGTATTTCACCATGCTGTTGTCCTTAAAAGAATCTACACTATCACAAAATCCATAAATTCTATTGTGCATCCTAGTTTACAAGTTCAGTCTCCACACATTGGTAATTAGATTTGGTAGCATCATCAATCATCACCCAAATCATTGTGGGAAATAGCAGAAGGGAAAAGTAGGAATTCTTGTTTTTCCAGAGTACAGTACATTAGATTCAATTGTGACCCAGTACGCCATATGTGATGTTTTAGTTTGTCTGTAACTGTTGTAGTTGTGCTGTTCAGAAATTATAATGGAAATCACTGGCAAGTCAATATTTGCACATTTTTACCTCGTAAATATCTTGGACAATCCCATTCTCTAATTATGGGCAAGGGGAAAAGTAATGATGAATACTGCCATATAATAGTATTGACTTATAGATACAAAAATTTATTATACTTTTTCAGGCTTCAGGCATATTTTTTAATCTCCATTTGGAGATTAAGAATGAATATGAAACCTAGCAATGTTATTTTCAAAACCACAACATCTTCCTGAATTAGATGGAGCATTATTTTCTGTCTTGATCTGAGGGATTAAAAAAAAAAACCAAAACGACTGTTTTATGAGTGATTGCAAGAGTCCAAAAGGGAACAGGGAAGGGAGAGAGATGGAGATATTCCTTTTGTGTATTGTAAGTATTTTTAAAAAAGCTTTCCTAAATGAGTCTTTGGATCTGCTCCCTTCTCGCCCACAATCTCTCTATTTATAGGGTAAACTAAGGTCTGATACACAGGACCTGAGGTACCCTATGGAGCCAGTAATTCAGTATCAGGCAACTTGCATAGATGTTGACATTGGCAGCATTATAAGAATTATATTACTCTTGAGGATTTTCTCCTTTTAGGTACAAAAAGTCTTTTGTTACATGAACGTGTTGCACATATCTCATGCATTTTCTTAAGGAAAGAAGGGAAAAGATGAATAGTGGAACAAAAATCTCTTCCTTTGCCTTTCCTTTACATAATAAAATCCCTCATAATTGTCTGGAAAATACGGTAAAATTATTTGTAAGTATGAATTAAGGAGCTTAGGTTTCCTTTTAGACCTCACTGTCAAATGACAGATAAATTTATTATCAGATAAATTTAATGGGTACTGGCTGGAGCTGCACATTGAAATAACTAAGTTGGGTGCTTCAGAAATTTCTACCACGGTAATTGTCTTCAGCCATGTGACATGTATGATGTGACAGCAACTTTTTTCAGTTTTGAATGGCACAGAATAAAGTGTTCCTAATGATAATTTCATTTTCTTAGGTGTTTTGCTTCAAGCTGAGGGTGGCCAGTTGTATTAGTCAGAAAGTACAAGAGGTCAGAAATTTTGTGAAAATGTTTCCTAGCACATTGAGGTGGTGTTTATTGTGTGAAGATATATCCATTTGAATGCCAAATTACTGTTGACAGAAATGAGTAACTACACAGAATCACTGAAACACTTGTACAAATCTCAAATGAGCTACATTTTTTCAGTGTAAACTTGGTTTAAAACTTCATGGTACACACTTCTCAGAGAATTTAAGGCTGAAAATACAATTCAGATCAGCTCCTAATCTCACCTCTCCACTTCTGATAATAAATCAGACATGAAACATTGTTTGAGAAGCCAAAATACAACTTTTGTGCATTTCTGATTTTATGGAATTTGAGGTTAAATAATAAATAATGCTGTCTTGTAATGTTATTCAGTGACTACATCACCTGGCCCTCAGCACCCTCCTATACCTCCTGCCAAGCCTACACAAATGAGAAGAAAACCTCTGCCTCCAAACACCGTGACTGGTAAACCAGGGAGTCCAGGTATCTCATCCTTTTCAGCATAAATATTTTATTGTGAGACAATATTGGCTAGCAGGGTATAGGCGAATTCTGTAGAATAGATTTCTTAGATCTGTGGTATCTATAGAAACTAGTCTTTTGGGACATGCAGGCCTTGTGTCTTTTGTTTTCTTGCATAAACCCTATTTCCTTTTTTCCTTAACCTGGTTATATTAAAATCATGCCTAGTAAGGGAGCTGAAAGCAAAATTACACACTCCAAGTCATCCTTTAAGAAGATCAAGCTTAAGAATATTTCCTGTCTACTAATATAATTTTTTGCTATTTAATGTGCATGTTGGATGGGAGATGTTGGCTATCTGTGCTTCAATGCCTAGTCCTAACTGGTTATTTGTTAAGGAACTCCTCACATATATATGGTGCATCCATTAACCACTGCAACTAATGAGCTAATAGTCACCCAGACAACTAACTGCACTGGGAGGTAGAGCAAGCTGAGTTATTTCATGTGCAGAGTTTAGCTTGATTATTGTGCTGAAGTACTCTGGCCTCTCAGGATCGGTTTAAGAGGACATAGAATCTTTCACATTTCCTATTTTAGCATAATTTTATCCTGAAGCAGATATTCAGTATCCACATGGATGTTTTGTCAGTGGATTCTGTATAGGCTATCATTATTCCAGATAGCCAGAAATTATCTTCTCCTTAAGCTTAGGATCATGACAACTTCTTTCCTCTTCATATTGCTCTCTCTAGTTCCTTGGAAATATATAGGTCTTGGCTCTACTGTATTTCCTGTTGTGGGGTTTTTTTTTGTTTATTTCATTTGGGACTTTGTGTGCTCTAAAGTCACTAAAGACCTAAATGATTCTTTAGTATTTGTGCAGCAGATGAGTAGCAAGAATCTCCAAGCGGGATGAGACAAGCTATATACTTACTCATCAGTAGAGCCAAAATTGAAATGCTGTGTCTGTACTTGTCATTGATGGGTGGTGTTTCCTTAGTAATAGTTCCAACAAAACAGAAGACATCATCAGTCTTAGGCCTGATATATTTTCTTTTGCTTGTATTGGGATCTATACTAATTTTCTCCACTAAGTGTCTAATTAATTTACCAGTGTTTTGAAATTTCACTATTTTTCCTTACAGTAGAGGCCAGGTTATGAGTTAGTCAGCAGTTACCATACCTTCCTAGGCTTTCAAGATGGAATAAATTGCTTAAATGATCTGGTTCTTCCTTGTGGGGCCAGTAGAAGATATTCCTTCTTCTCTGTTTCCTAGTGTTTTATCCAGCTTGGTTTTAAACACTATAATTTTGTTTCTTCTGGTTCCCTGGAGAGACAGTTCCACTGTACTAACAGGAAAAATTTGCCTCAATGTTCTTCTTGGATTTTCCCTGTCCTCTTTCTCATTAACACTGTGATTATTTCTTTACTTGCATCTTTCTAACTCATCCAGTGGATATTATGGAAAGGTTTCTATGCAGACACTAAAAGTCTTCTGAGTGGGAAAAAGAAAAAGGGAAATGAGAGTTCCAGAAGCTTTGGAAAACTGATCTCTAGTGAGAATCTTTCACATTTCCACTTTATTAAGAAAATCAGTGGAAAGTAGGGATTTTGTCTTAAATTTGGCTTGCCAGAGCTCTCCCTTCAGTCACCATGTTCTGTGTCATATATGAAGGGGAGGTAACTACATTACATAGTTCTTGACTCTCCAGGGATGAGATTTCACTGTCATGTCATGGTTATCTGGGAGTATCTGCATGTTTTGTGAATTTAATTCTTGTCTTTTACAGCTATTTTGAAAGAAATCAAGACATCCTTTACCATGGATTGTTTGCCTCTTATAAACCAGTTTTCTTTATTAGGTGGTAACAACTGGAGAGTAAAAGCAATGTCACATAATCTAAAATAATTTTTAAATAGCTGTTTAATTGTAGAAGATAATATTGCCTCTTATCAGTCAGTTTCTGCCCAGACTTGTGGAACCTACTACAGAAATGAGTTCAGAAAGAAAACCTTTTTCCTTGAATCATATAGTGCTATAAATGTTGAAAAGACTGAACTTGGCTGCATTTTCTTTGCTTTCATTTGAACTGTATCTTAATTCCTCTAGTGGAAGCTCCAGTACTGTTCTGTGGTTAAACTCTTAATGCAGACCACAATAAAGGACTTGGTATTTATCACTATAAATGTTCCAGCCCCACCCTTGCTAATGTATGTGCTGTATTGAGAGCAGAAATGAATCTTACCAATATTTGAGGGAAGAATCCAAGTTTCAGTTGCTGGCTTCAGCTATTGTTCCTTGCAACTCATGAAGAAATGTGCTCTTTCTTTAAGGAACAGCAATGTCAGTGCTGGTCATTTTGCATCCTTTTACCAGTCTGTGTAGGATGGTTCTGTGCATTAAACCAGGTTATATTCTGGCTGACTAAAGTCCTCCAAGACAACCTCAAAGTAGCAAAGAATTTTCTTACTGGGTTTCAGGATTAGGTTACATTTGCAACTAGCACAATTCAGAACTTTCCTAAATCCAGCTGAGGGATTACCATGATTTAAATCAAAATACTTGTTGCAAGAAGCAGTTGTTACAAATCCGAGTTCTCTTGGAAAATCAGAAAGCTGTTTGACTCCTTCAAATACTGAATGTCTTGTTGCTACAAGTCCCTCCATCTGTTACTTTAGCTAAACCTGCTGGACCAACACCACCTGTGAGGACAGGAACATTATATAAGACACCGACAGCTTTTGCAACTCCAGAGTATTATGGTGAGCATATTACAAACAGTACTGGTTTCTTCTTTTTTCTTTTTTTTCTTTTTTTTTAATTAACATTAAGGTTTCCATTTTTCTTTTGCTTCTCTTCCCTGAACTTTATTGATGCAATAAAAAGTATTCTGTCTGGGGTGATTCTGGTGTCTTTTATGCCGCTTAGTAACTTTCCAGATTTAACTGAGATCATCTAGCTCCCTTCTGTTACACATCTTGGTAATTGACCAATTGACAGGGCTTCCATCTTCCTAGAAATCCATACATGCCTAATAGGCTTTCAATACTATTCAGTGGCAATTTAAAGCTCTGCAAAAAGTAGATAAGGTGCTTCTTTTCCTGAATGTTTCAATTTTCCCAGGACATAAATTCAAAGTATTATTTGTCAGTGACTGATAGTTCTCATCATAGATGTGATATCCTCCTACTTATTTGATTAAACTGCCAACAGTTAAACAGAAAAAAATGTAGTGCAATCACAGTGGTCAGTGGGTAATTTGCCCTTTTATAAAACTGGGAGGTGATTACAAATTCAGAGCTAAATCTTTTCAAAGTGGCATACAGAAATGGGGTTGGAGGAGGATGTGCTTAGAATTTTTAAGCCCAAATGTGCAAATCTTGGTACATTCTCATGAGTGATGGTATTTTCCTGGATTTACAGTAATACTTTCATTCTTGTCTCCTTACAGTGGTCATGAACTTACTGTGACCCTCAGTGCTCAGTAAAGCAAGCTGGATGCTAGATTTATTTTTAAATGCTTGTTGGGAATGTATTGTGTTTTATCTGTTGAGGTCCATTGTAGTATTTGCATCATGTTCAGTGTACTGGCTAATTAATACAACATTGTATCATGAAGTCTGACTGCTTTAGCATATTTCTGTTCACCAGTGTATTTGCTTTCAATTTTCTTCAAATTTTGTGGAAGTTGTACACTCTGGAGACAGAATTTTTTATTTCCTTCTTGTTATTTTTAGAGAAGTTACTGTGCCAAAATAATAGTTCTATATATCCTAGGAACACAAAAAAGCTCCAAGCTAAACAGCCAGTATGGTGTAAAAAGATCCTTTTGAAAAGGTCTAAAAAGTATTTTACATATATTGCATGAACTGAATCCAGCAGCAGTCATGCAATCTGTCATTTTGATTATGGCTGGCTGTACTAGCAGGTAAATACAGGGTTTACACAGCATCACAGCCAAAATGGAGTCCTTAAAATGAAGAGACAGATCTGGCAGCAGAGGTCTACCATTTGTCTATCCTTACCATGATTTAAAATGCCAAAGGAATTGTGAAATGCTGCAGTTCTAACACTGAAACTTTGTATTTATTGCAAATTATATTATACCTGTGTTTCCTATAGTCGATGCAACTGTCTTCAGCTCTA
>VZTN01034705.1:101786-191384 GCA_013400515.1 Erpornis zantholeuca | reverse complement strand
ATATAGCCTCAATTTTTTCACATGTGCAGAATACAAATCCTTGTTTGCTTGGGTCACCATGTTCTATGTTGCAGGTATCCAATACGTGTTCCCATGTAGAACAACTATTATGTTTGCTTTACTTTAACTACTGGGCTTTATTAGACAACTAGAAGAGAATATGAAAGACAAAGATCCCAATGATCTTGTGAAATAACAAATAATATTTTTGATTTTGCCTATAGACAATATTTTTGTAATTACGTGGCAGCACATGCACATATTCTACTTTATACACCTTATTCTCTTCTGTGATATAATGCTGGATTTTTAGAACGAGATAAGGTGTCAATGGCTGATTTGAAAATTGCTAACTGTGTTGTGATAGACAATCGGTGGGCCACATGCTGTTCCCATTACATTTGGCATACGTATGGATTGTTCCCTGATGTTTCTCCACATTTTGCATTCTCACAGAATTCTGCCATGCATTTTCACTAAAGCAGCACACAGAGTAGTATGGTTTCTTCTCTCTTATTAAGAAAATAATTATTATTTTATCATATTACTCTAAAATAAGAGTTCTACCATTGGCACCCTGTTTTTAGAAGTTCCAGAGAGAGAGAGAGACTTGTTTTATACAATGAGACTTAACTGCAATAAATATATAATCTACATAGTAAGGAGGAGAACAGATCTTTGTTTGCTCTGAACAGCCAAGAAATACATGTGCTGTGGGTACCTCAGGTAGACTGACAATACTGGGCTTTTGTCCCCTTTCTTCTAAGGAGTTGGGAGCTGCAGTACAGTATTAGGATGCACTAGGATAGAATTTTCTAAACTAGATGTGGATTCATTTAAATAGCAGAGTATAGCTGTGAAAATCTCTTGTTTTTTCCTAACTGGATTGTGAGATTTTGGAAACAGAAGTGTGAAATTAAGAAATTGATTATAAGGGGTGGGGAATCTGGATGTTATTAGGACTTAATTGAAAAAAATATAGAAATGGATTATCAATTTCCAGGTAGTTTTAGAGGATTGTGTTCCCACAGTTCCAGTACCAGCAGCATTAGGTGTAATCTACAGCTGAGAAAACTTAATCTTTTGTCACATGACTTTCAGTGTCTTTGCTTTTTTTCCTGAGGTTCGAATCATTGAGAAGAAAAACTGACCCAGATTCTCTGAGAACACGAGTAGGTCTGTGATCCTGTGATGGGTTTTGCCAGTCCTTAGTAACTTCTGAGTTTCTCTAAATGAAACTGCATGGCTATGATTCCAGAGGGAAGACATGATGCTTGATGACTGCTGAAAAGTAAAGCACGCCAGACATGTCCCCACTACATTTGTTTTTCAGATAGGAACTCCTAGGAAAATAGTTTTGAAGAATGCTTATCCAGTTTGACCTACGGGACAGGAAGTTCTGAAAAGTTACATTTTTGAGGCTAAGGAGATAACTTGAGTGCTATGTTTCAGCTCTGTTGTGCCAATAACCTGCCTGCATGGAGGAGGTTCTGGCCCTGAAAATTTAATTTGGTTTTTTTCCTTATCTTGTTACCAATATTTTAATGTATGCTGTGGTTGTTTCTTGTTTCAGTAGAGCTGAAATTTCTCAGATAAAGGATAAGTCTCAAGAAAGGAATTTCTTACACAAAGTATTCCTACACTTATTTGAGACCAAGGACAACCTTATGGGGATTTTATCTTTGGAATTGTCTGTAAATGCAGCAATAATTTAAATTGTGAAAAAAGACTGAGAAGGATATGCCTTTTCTTATGTTGAGAGCTTTGCTTGTTGCTCCAGGTGACCTAGAATAGACAAGAGTAAAGAAGTGCTTAAAATAAACCTGGATATAAAATAGATTTACAAGGACCTCTCCCTTTTCTGTTTTTATTTTTTTTCAGATATATCGTATCTGTGGACCATCAGGGAAGATTTCCCACTACTTCAGATTTCAAAGCTACAGGTGGTCTGCAACCATGGCACTTCAAAGAGTGTTTTGATTAAATGAAACAATGTTTTTATAATATGGATCCCAGATCTTTGAACTTTTTTCAGATCAATTCAGCCAACAAAGATTCAATTAGGTGAGATCAGAAGACCCACTTCCATCCTCTGTTTTCATCTGTTGTTCAGCCCTATCTTTTCAAATAACTTTAATATAAAACCAGGGAAAATAATTTCTTTTAATGAGGACCACAATCATAATGATGACAATGGTCCTTGTATTAATGCTAATAAAACACATTTACAGCTGGCAGTACAGTTTGCTCAAAAAAAAAAATACAGAAAAAACCCAAAACTGACAAAAAAGCCAAACCCAACTCGTATAGCCTAAGTAGTATTTTAACTGAATTAGCACATGTTGGCACAAGCTGGGTCTGTATCCGCTACTGAAGCTTATTTAACTGTATGTATCTTGTGGTTTTGTTTTTTTTTTTTTTCCTTCAGTGAAAGAAAAACTGATCCTAACAGTTTTAAACTTGTTAATTCAAACCATATGTCATAAAGCCAGTCTCCATATGGTGCAACACCACCTTATATTTACAGGGTGCTGCTTTTCCAAACATTATTCTAAAAGCTTTATTTGCCCCAAATGTAATAGGTGGTACTGGGCTCCTGAATAGAGCTTTTAAAATACCTCAAGTGTCTAAATTGCATGCTGATATAGCAAAAACACTCCAATTATTAAAAGCTAATTACAGCCTATTTTATTGGCAAAAATGTGCTAATGAAATCCTCGACTGAGAGTGTATGCTTAAGAGAAGAAAAGCATGTTGTCAATCCTCTGTTTCCACACATTGCAACAAAAGATAGGTGTAGAAAAAAACAAAATCCATCACCTAGTAGAGAGACTTTTACAATTTGATCTTACATGGTTGATTGTCCAAAACGATGCCAGATTTAGAGAGGAGAAGTACCCTTTGCTCTTTCTGCCCCTAAAAAAGAAAGAAAAAATAAGATCTGTATTTCTGAAGCAAAATTGCAATGGAAAGACTAAAGAAGGTTAAAGACACTGTTGAGTTTGACCATTTTTTTTGCTTCTATCTACCTCTAAAAGAAAATGATGTCAAAATATTATTGAATGTCTCTATTTGCTATAGAAAAATCTGAAGATTTGCACAGGGTGCTTTTTTGAGGTCTTTGAGGTCTATAGCACTTTAGTCTGTTTACTTGATTTCACCCTTTCTTGGGCACTAGAAACTACTGACCTACCTTAGCACCAACCCTCTCTCTACACTGCAAAGCCTTACGGAGCAGGCAAATGGAATGAATGTGCATTCCTCCTTCAGCTTCTTTGGTGGAACAAGGTGAACCTTGGGCAAGCTTTCTTGAGCGACAATGGTAAAACAGGTCTTCAGGCAAAAGGCACCTGATTAGTTACACTTAATTGCTTGATGTGTGTAGGAAAGAGCTGCTATGTTGAAACACATGCCGTCCATAACTTCTCTAGGTCTGTTTTTTGCATCCAGTGACAAAAAAATATTCTGTTTTACTGAGTCTGTTAACAGAGGGCTCGTTTACAATTTCCATTTCTTTCTACCTTGCTCAGTAGATGCTCATTCCAGCCCCTGTATAAACTGTAAAGTTTTAAGTTGGAAAACATTGCAGAGCATGCACATATATCAGTTGGAAAGGAACCCTGCAGCCAGAGTGAGGATGGTAGATTGAAACCATTATCACTCATCATTTCTCACATGTGTAAGCCTGCTTCACAGTCAATCTCTCTTGGCTTGCTCCTCTCTTTGTGTGCTGTATGGTTAAAGTGAGACTTCCTTGCTCCTGCTAGGAAGGTCCTTGGCTGTGTGATTTTAAAGTCTATACAAATACATAATTTTCTGAAGAAGGACCCACAAACCACAAACAAGCCTTAAACTATTGACACATGTGAAATCAAATTCTCTGACCATTTATACCACAGTAACTAAATCTACCATAGTGAATCTAGAATAGCTCCAAACCATTCTATGAGTCTATGATTGGCATCAAGGGGGCTACTTCTGGCTTCTCACTGGTGAAGCTGGAGACAGAATTTGACCATAGAGAGAAACGTTATTATTTAGCTCATTAATCACCAAGGAGACTTGCTAGCAGAACAATCCTACCGGTTTTCATTATTTCATTTCTAATCTTATTAGAAACAGAATTCTAAATTGCATACAGAGAATTCAGTGGGAAGAAAACAGGCAGCATTTAGCAAGCAGTCCAACCTATTTCCAGTCTAATAAGTTAATAGCAACATTCTTACAGAAGCTCATGGATATAAAAGCAAAATACAATGGCATTCCTAAATGAAAAAGAGAAAGAGAAGCACATAAATGAATGAGTTTCATGCATAATGCTATGTTAAAAAAAATGCTTATTGCCTTCAACAGCCTCCCACTTAGATTAAGCCATGAACCAATTAACCTTCAGAGTACACAATGCTTTCTTAATAAACTAGTTGTGAATGGATCAGTGTAAGAATGATGCACTGTCTATCATTTGAATACATACTGAAGAGAATGGACTCAAATAAAGGAAGCAAGCTCAAGATAGAAACAAAATAGAAATGTTAACATATTCCTACTTGCTCAAAAGAATATACTTGAAGATGACCTCTAACCAAGACCAAAAAATAGGAATATGCTATGATTTATAATGGTAGATTAGTTAGGTGATTTTTGGTCAGGAAAGGTGTCCTTTCTGATAAGAGCTCAGTCAAGTTTCTCCTTGTGCATCTCATATGTAAATTTTGTTTGTTTTGTTAGCAGTGAAATTAAGAGGTTTGATGCTGAAGGCACTATTAATATAGGGCAAATCAACAAAGTAGTGTCCTAAAAACTTGTCTGAATTTTTTAAATTCCTGCCTCAGATTATTGCAGATTTTTCATATTTACTTTTCTAGTCCTTCACTATCTTCAGGAACCTATGGAGCCTATTAAACTACCAGGAATATAGCTCAATTTTAAATCCTGAAGGCTTTTTCATTGTATTTTTTTAAATAATTAATTTTTTATATCCTTCTCAGACTGTACACCATATCAGTTCTCCACATGATACTTAGTTCTTTTGTGAGTGAGCTTTTCTTCTTGAGAGTAGATGGTAAAAATGCCCAATTCAAGTAAAATGATGCTGGATTTCAGACCATAGATGTGCAATATGAGATGGCTGTGGTGACTTGCTGTCTCTACCACACACTTCCTTTGTGCAGTTCAGTTCAAAGTCACTTGATTTTTCAGAGCCACCTTGGCTGCTCATTTATGGACCAGGAACACTAATAAGTTCTTTATCACACTCTTTGCTTATCTTCTCTATACAGTTGAAAATGTTGCAGGATGAGATGAGAGTTGCTGGATCTGCAGAGTGTCTATTACAATGGAGGCTCAGCTTTAGCTGGAGCCAGTAGAGGCAACTGGAATGCAAACAGTAGCTGCAGCTATAGAAATAATAATAAATAGGGGAGTAAGAAAAAGGATTATTGGCATGATTTACACATGGACTGTTTATCCTTAGCTGTTATACATCCCATATGCCTTTTGCTTTATCACAGCATGATATTTCCTGACATCTACATCCTTCAGTCATGGTTTTACTTTGAGTTGAGGTATCTGATTGCTAGTCTTCCAGAAAAAACCTCATCAGCCAAATGATTGGTATGAGGCCATTTTCCTCTTCTGTTCAAGTAACCAAGCCCATAGATCTGTGGGGGAAGAGAGAACCATTTGTTTAGGTTGCTTGTAATAGCTATTTAAAGCTGGAAAGTTTAATATACCACACTTTTAGCTGTTGTATTTACCATTGTGGCAGTGTAAATGATATCCTTTATAAAAACCAATAACTTTGATGCTTTACTGGGCAGTTACTGCAACTAGGGGGAGATTGTTTTGTCTCTCAATTTGGCAAATGAGAAACTGGAGACGAGGAAGCCGACGGCAGGTTCTTAGCGGGTTTAGGTAGCGTAACTACGGTTTCCTCAATAAGCAGAATTTGCCAGATTTGCTGGGAAAGCTCTCCATGTAGCAAATCAGTCTACAGTGCCTAATGGCCTTAGCAGTTAGCCCTCCCTGCCTGAGCAGCCTCGCTCTTCCTGTACCTCTGGAGAGCCTGGGCAGTGTCCTCTGCCCTGTGCCTGGCAGAGCTGGTGCACACAAACTGCTCTCTGCAGTCCCAAGGAGCTCCCACGCAGCCTGGGCTTTCATCTCTGTGACACACAGAGGGACTCCAGGGCTCCAGCTGGGGCTTCCTGGGACAATTCAGCTCTTGCTGGAAAGGTGATAAATTATCTCATAATAAGCTGAGTCATTTAGGTTATGTTAGGTTAACTGACCGTCAGCACTTACTTTATAACATAAATTGCTTATATTGAATTGACCCAGAGGTTTTAATATCTGATAAATAATTAATAATAGTACAGAAATTAAATGGAGAGGTTGCAGACCACTTTTCTTTATTTCACAATTTCAACTGCTGCCTCTTATTTTTTTAATACAAATCCTCTGAAGTTACAGTTATGGTTATTAATGATAGGGATAATAAAAAATTAATCAAATCTTTACAACTTTAAATAAGAAATTGTGTCTCATTAAAGTATATAACAAACTTAAATGCAATCTTACTTGTAGGGCTTTTCTTTTCTCTTTTAGTTCTTCTTTAATTTTAATCATATTTGTCTTTCAGGAATTTAAAATTTCATTATGTATAAACGAATATACTTGCATACCCTTGTTTCAGCTAAGGCTTTAGCTTAAGAGATGACTGTCCTGATGTGCAATTTTCTAAAAAATGAGAGGAACAGATTGATGTGATAAATGCTACAATGGCCTGTACAGCTGCATTCAGCTTTACCAATACAGACATGGTTGTACATGGTCCATCAAGTAAAACTATGGCTTTATGTAAGGATAAACAAGACATTTGTTTATTCGTTTTTAAAATAACATGATTTTAAAATAATCTAGATAAAAAGGTCACATATTTATTAATATGTAGCACACTTCTCATTAGTTTGGTAATATTATGCAACTGTTGCCTTTCAGATGCCAGTTCTTTGCATTCACTTAATATGCTCTTCTATCCTTTTTATGTGTCAAATGTTACTATGCTTTTTTGCTTTATTCAAGCTGAATATGTTAACCTCTGCAGGACTTACTAGAAGGCAATACTTTTCCTCCAGAAGCTAGAAGAAGAAGAATTTAAAAGGATAAAATCCCCAAACCCAATACTATAAATTTACATGGCTTCATCAGAAACTTCTTTTTAAACTGACTTTCTAAGTAGTAAATTTTACATTGGAATCCTTATATTTATTAACTTAAAAATGCTTAAAGGCCCAGAAGAAGTTTATGTTTGAGTCATTATTACTCATTCAGAGACCAGCTTCTCTCTCTAGAGACTATGACATCTTTGACAAGGGATATCCATGCAAACACAACATTTCCTTTGGGAACAAGAACATTCCCTGACAACATCTTGAGTAACTTTAATAAGCTAATGAGTGTGGTTTTTTACTGTTAGCTTTCTTCCAGAAGAGATGTTTATGTTTCAGTGGGTTAAACATCTCAGCATTTCACATCTCTGGTTGAGATTTTATTCTAAATCCAAAGGAAAGGGCTTTCACATGGATGGGACAGTTGGAAAGGGCTGATATTCGTGTTTCTGGCGTTATGACCTGTGCACAGATGCACAAGGATGTAAATGTGTTTTATGGATGTTTTCAGACACAGTGATGTTAATGGATTTGTAGAATAGAATGCTGAAGATGAGGCATATCATTCAGGTAGAGAAATTCAGTACTCTGATTCAGGTGTAAATCACTGAAGTGATGAATTGCATTGCTTTTCATTAAAAAAAAGTAGGATAAGACAACAGCAATTGGCTTTGCTGTGATTCAACTGCAAAATGTTAAAAATATTTCTTAATCAACCATCTTAAAAGACAAAGGCTTTGTAAACAATTGGTAATGATACAAATTAAGGAGACTAATAACCTAATTCACACTGGAGCTGATGTTTTCACAGACATATTAAGACTTTGTGGACTCATGGTGAACATTGCCAAGGTCACAGAAAGACAATAAATTTCCTCATTTCTGGAAGGGTTGTTGACTGTGTTAGTAATTATTTTTGACTGTTTTTACAGGGGCAGTAAAACAACTCTTAAATGTATCTCTCCTCTCCTGATCTTTGCCATCTTATTTTAATATTGGTGTTACTGCAGTTTGAGTATCAGATACTAAACTGGAATATCTGGGAATATATGGTTAAGAGGTACTTATCTCTTTGAGTTTAGATGGGAACAATGAGGAATTTTTTTTTAACTCATTTTCTTTAATGTGACTTGCTACAGAATTTAACACTGTGATTTCATACTAAGTCCAGTACTTGATACTTGCTGGAAAAGTGTCACAGCAAGGTGCAAGCAGCAGGAGTCTCTTGGGGTGCATTGAGGATAACTTAATCCAGAAAAGCTCAATGAGAGGAGATGTTTTGCTGGATCTGTTGCTCACCAACTCAGAGGAACTTAAAGGAGAAGTCCACACTCATGGTAGCCTGAGTTGCAGTGATCATGCCCTGATGAAGATCATGATCTGAAGGGATACAGGACAGACAAAAGGCAAAGTCAAGATCTTAAAACTCCCAAGAAAAAACTTTTGGTTCTTTAAGGGACTAGTAGCTAGGAGCCCTAGGGAAACTGCCCTCCAGAATGAAGAAGCAAAATATAGTTATCAGCTATTTAAAGGTATTTTTCTTAGAGCAGAAGTGTTCTCACTTCCCTTTTCCAATAAACCCTGCAAGGAAGGCAGGACATCAGCATGCCTGAGTAAGGTCCTCCTGATCAAACTGAAATACAAGGGAAACACATACACAGTGGAAGGAGGTGCACATGTCTTGGGAAGAGTATAGGGGTGGGATCAGAAAAGCTAAGGCACAGGTGGAGATAAATTTCTTGAGCTTTGTGATGAATAATAACAAGAGCATCTTAAGTATCTTAGTCACAAAAGGAGAACAAAAAATACCTACTACTCCACTGGTAAATGAGACAGGGAAACTGATGACAACTGACATGGAGAAGGCTGACAACCTTTTTCCCCAGTGTTCACTGGTGATTGGCCTTCCCATATCTTTTTGAGGCCCTGAATCTCAAGGCAGGGACTAGGGGAATGAAATCCTACATGTTATTGGGAAAAATCAGATTTGCGATGATCTGAGCCACCTGACCATGGTACCCAGGGTCCTGAAGGAACTGGCAGAGGTGGTCACTAAGCTGCTTTCCATTTATTAAATGCAAGAGATATTAGGCAAAAAGAAATATCTTAAACATTATAATAAATGAAAATAATTAATATTAATTAAAAAGAAAAGTAAATTGAGTCTAAATTATTAATCATAAATAGATACTTAAATTTTAAGTTTATATCAATATAAGAGGAATTTGTGTTAGCCAGCAGGTCTATAATGAATATTTCAAAAGATAGTGTTCAAAATAAAAATGTTTGTTTCTATTAATTACAAATTTCAGAAGTGTACTAATGGCATAAAGAGAACTAACATTAAAACTACTAAAACGGGTAAATAAAAGCAGTATCTTGATGCATTGTATTTAATTAGAGCTATGAAAATAGATTAAAATGTACATCGAAATTAACAAAGTCTAATTTTTAATAAGATTCAAATGATACTTTTTAATTGTTAGAGAAGTGAGACTACAAATTATTTTAAATGAATAATGTCTGAGATGTACTAAATCTATGTTATTGAGTTTGCTGATCAAGAAAGATTATTTCTAAATTTTACAATGCTGTCTTAATTCTGTTGTTTAAGCCATAATATTTCTTACATCTCTGGCAATTTGAAAAAAAAAATTAAAGTGGAGAAAGCCCTGACACCTAGAGCTTGGTTAAAACTGAGATGTACTTTAGCACATATTTTTGAGGGAAACCGAAATAAAAATTGTAGTTTGTATGACGGCATAAAATACGCAGGGAAACAGAAATAAAAAAAGAGAGTGTTGTTCTGGCTTCCTAAATAACTACTTTATTGAGAAAGATGGCATTTGCAGTGGCTGGGAAGTGAGTAGCTCTGGTGATGACCAGACACAGAGTGGCTCAGTGTTGCGGTTTTTGCTTTGGTTGTGATTACCTCTGTCCCCTGTATGGAAGGAGGTGGCCTCTAAACGCTAACCCTGCCTGTCTTGTCCAGACACATAAATGAGCTGCTCAAAAGCTTCTTCAGAAGCCTTTGTGTACTCACCACTTTCTGTTGTCTGTGACAGCAGCACAGTGTGCTCAATTCAGAAGAACTGGTTTTACCAAACGAGTAATTTTAAGCACAAACCAGGCAGGTTCATCAGGCTGATTGGCAGTTGTTAATATGTAGGCATTTAATTAGGTTTTCTGGAGATTTTGTGAAACCTCCAAATTGTGCATGAAGTAAAAGAGAGATATCCGGGGAATATCTGGAGATATTCCCCCTTCAGGTACCTACATACTTTATGCTTGATGAGGTCCCCTCTCAGTCCTCTCTTCTCGAGGCTAAAGAGGCCCTGTTCCCTCAACCTTTCCTTGTAAGAGATGCTTCTGTCCCTTAATCATTTTTGTTGCTCTCCACTGGACCTAATCCAGAAACTCCATGTCCCTCTCGCAGTGAGGAGCCCAGAACTGGACACAGCACTCCATATGTGCCTCACAGGGCTGAGCAGAAGGGCAGAATCACCTCTCTTTACTTGCTGGCAGTGCTCTTCCTAATGGTCTTTGTTGAATTTCGGGTGGTTCTTCTCTGCCCATCGCTCCAATGTGTTGTGGTCCTTCTGAAGGGCTGCACAGCACTCAGGGGTATCAGCCACTCCTAGTGGAATCACTAGGAGTGATCACTAGTGTCACCAGTGAATTTGCTGAAGAGGAATCTCCACCTTTATTCAAATCAGTGATGAATAAGTTAAACAATACTGGGTACAGTATTGAACCTTGGGGGACAGTGCTAGTGACAGGCATCCAACTAGACCCTGTGCCACTGGTGACAACCCTCTGGGATCTATCATTCNGGGGACAACCCTCGGGGACCTATCATTCATCCAGTTCTCAATCCACCTCACTGTCCACTCATCCAGTCCACACTGCCTGAGTTTGCCTATGAGGATGTTGTGAGAGACAGTGTCAGAAGGCATGCTGAAGTCAAAGTAGTCAATAACCACTTCTGTCCCCTCCTCCATCCAGATAGTTGTCATCAGGGAAGGCAATCAGGTTGGTCAAGCATGATTTACCTTTAAGGAAGCCATGTTGACTACTTCTGATCACATTCTTGCCATCATTGTGGATAGAAATAGCCTCCAGAGTGAGGCATTCCATCACCTTTCCAGGGACTGAGGTAGGGCTGACGGGCCAGCAGTTCCCTGGCTGATCCTCTCGCTCTTGTTGAAGACTTGGGTGATATTTGTTTTCTTCCAGTCCTCAGGTCCCTCTCTTGATCACCACAACCTTTCAAAGATGGTCCTGAGTGACCGCACTATGGTGTCCTTCAGCTCTGTCAGCACTCATGGATACACCCCTCCGGGGCCCACGGATCTGTGTCTGTCAAGCTTGCTTAGACTTTCTCCATCCCAATACTCCTTGACCAAGGGAAAGTCTTCCCTCCAACATTCCTTTAGCCTGGTGTCCTGGGTCAGAGATTCCTGAGGCCTCACTGGCCAGTGATGACCAAGGCAAAGAAGGTATCCCGTACCTCTGCCTTCTCTGTGTCCGCTGTTACCAGGGTCTGCCCTTCATTTAGTAAAAGGCCTACATTATCCTTTGTTTTCCTCTTGTTGATGCATTTCAAGAAGATCTCCTTGACAAGAAGTTTTCCTTGACATCCTTGGCCAGATGTAATTACAGATGAATTTATTTTCCTTTAGATTAAAATGAAATAGGGGCTGCAGAATGAAAAAAGCTGTTAGAGTATGCCTACTCCTTTCTACTTTCTCATAAGGTATTAATGGCAAATTAGAGGACAATACAGATGAGCAGCAAAAATTGATTAGAGCAAAAAGCTAATTGAGCATTATCAAATTCTGCTAGAAGTAAATCAGTGGCCAACATTGTTGTCATCTTGAAAACTAAGTGAGGTGGAGGTGTAGTAGATGTAAAGTCTGAGTGTCTGAGACAAAGGGATCATTTGTATTAATGCCTATATTTTTGGCATATGTAGTGAAAAATCACTCTCAAGATGAGGGTCCCATTTATTTGGTGAGGTGCAGATACAAATGAAAATCTAATTACTGATGTAAAGACATTTTGGATTTAGGCCAACAGGAATCCTGGGGGAAAATCCTCACTCAAGTCCTAAAAATTTTATTCATGTGAGTAGTGCTGGAGACACTAAAGAGGTGATTCATCAACAGAAGGAATTAAGAGAAAAATATATGTAGAGCTGAAGTATAATACAGAGCAAAAGACAAGTTGATGGTCATAAAGAAGAGGAAGAAACAGAGGGTAGAGGCCTAAGAGACCTAAGAGGCTTTTTTCAGAGAGTCAGCCTTCTCCTTACCTACCATACAGTGAATTGATGAAATGAAATGTAACACAGTCTGTGTTACATTACTCCAAAGGGGAGTTCCTGTCAGCTGAACAGACTGATCTTTCAAACCATTCAGGTCTCCACTGTGTTATCGACTCTGGAAACACAGAACAATGCAGATGAAGAGGGACCCCTATGAGTCCTCTGGTCCAGCACCCTACTCAAAACAGTGATGATTTCAAAAGTTGAGCAGACTGATAGACACTTGTCCAGCTGACTTGTCCATGTCTTGTCTTGTCTATGTCTATGACTTGTATATGTAATGGTGTGTCTTTCTCATTACACTCATGCAAGTAGATTTTTCCTTATACTCAGTGGGAAACTCCCTTTCTGACATGTGAGTCCTTTGCCTCTATTCCTTTAACTGGGCAACAACAAGAAACATTTGTATCTCTTTTCTCTATTTTGATAGTTGGAGATAGTAAGGAAATGCTTCCAAACCTATCTCTCCCCCAGATCTGCCAAGCCTAGCTCCCACAGACTCTCCTTTTTCTAACAAATTTTAGACAGAATGATCTTTGGAAGTTCCTTCCACTCTGGTCTGTTTTATGATTCCCCATGACACAGGTGCTCCAACCCCACTGCTGGAGTCACACTGGTATATCCAAGTCGTTTTTGAACTCTTTGTAAATTCATTTCAGTACAGTCATCCACCTAACTCCGTGTTTTGCTTTCCTTGCAGCAAAAGGTTATGTGTGAATAAATCCTCACAAAAGACCACCTGTGAAAGCGAAAATGCAGTAATATTCTTGTGTCAAAATTACATGTGACATTCAGCAGACAGATAGAAGCACAAAAAGTAAAGAAAAAGATTGGGTCACCTTTATTCCACATGAAACCTGGAGCCTCTAAGAGAGAATGGTGATGTGTACGAGTAAAGTCTGGTATGGAACAGGTACCTCCAAAAGAAGTAAATTCCTGACTTTTCTCTTAAGTAGGTACCCCCATTTGTTCATAGCATCACAGAATCAACAAGGTTGGAAGAGACCTTCAAGATCATCTAGTCCAAACATCACCCCAACATCACCAAAATGACCCTGAAAATCATATCCCCTACTGCCCCACTCGGATGCCTCTGGAACAGTTCCAGAAATGGTGACTCCACCACCTCCCTGGCAACTTATTCCAATGCTTAACCAGTCTTTCAGTGAAAAAAAATCTAATATCTGTCAAATTTTTTCTAATATCTCTTCATGTTCAAGCATATTACTGAGTGCTCACAGATAGAAAAATGAACAAATGAGAGTGCAATTGCATACATAAAGAAAAAATGTTGGGAAGGTGACAATTTCGAGTACTTGAAAGTCAGGAAATACCATTTCCTGTAGTAACATTATCTCAGCCATGCTGTGGATTTTATGACACATCTTTTATTTTACCACATTTAAAGGTAAGACATATACTTACAAAGAAAAGCAGGAATATAAAAGACTGCACTAAGAAGGTAACCTTTCCCATATCCCAGTTTTTAAAAGCTTAAAAGGCTAACCTTAATGTGTGACTTATTTAAGTTTCTGTCCTTAATATCCATAAAAAAAAAAAAAGAAAAAGAAAGTAAAAGACAAAGTCATTTCCCAAGTTTCAAATATTTGTGATGAAGATATAGACAGCATCTGCCTTCCCGTAAGCGTGCAGTTTTTGTAACTCTGTTAAAAAAGTAATTTCCAGAAAATAAAATTCTAAGAAACACAATCCCTACCAGGTGAAAAAGAAATACCCAGTTTTATACAACCATATAAATTATATTGATAAATACTAAAATCCCTGCCATCATATTGGTATTGAAAACAACTTGCAAGGGTAGAGGAAATTCAGAGAGATATGATGCAACGCATATATTCTGTGAGTACTTCAAAAAATTAAGCAGAATAATCTAACTCACTACAAAGTTCATTTAGGTTGACAGACCACAACGTAAGTCACGAATAGAAGAGGCAGAATGGGATTAGGAAGGAGGAAAAAGTTGGTGGCCTAACAGAGAGTCAAGGTGGCTTTGTAAAAAAAAGGTCATGTCACACAAATCTAATTCTATTGTCTGATGAGGTTTCAATCTTGTTTGACCAACATCACTGAAGTTTTGAAGCAGACCTCTAAAATATTTTCCTGTATTCAGTACACAAAGTAAATTCATTTAACATTTAGCAAGTTAGAAAAAGTTATTATAGATGGAGGATATATAGTTTGGTAATTCAAATCCTCAAAAGAGCTGCAACAGGATTATTCTTGACCTAGACCCATTCAATATTTTTCTAGTTATCTGGAAATAAATAAAAAGCTCTTGCTGGTGAAGTCTGCAGATAATCTGAGCTTCTGTGGCATGTTGAATAACAAAGGGAAATTCTAGCAAAAGATATGTATTATACTTTCAGCCTCACTTACACAACATTAATGCTTTTCAGTTAAATGAAAGGTGACACATTTTGGAAAACTGAAAGGTAGTTCACATTTTCAGGATGTGGCAGTCTTTTTTGAGAAAGGGGGAAAAAGAACAACCCTAAAACCAAACCCCACCATAAATCAGTGCATTGATGAAGGACATAGTTGGCAACATAGAGAACTTGCTAATTATGAAGTCTTACAAGACGGACACAACCTTAAGAAGTGAAAGAAGAGGAATCTAGAACAATTTTTCCTGCTTGTAGATTAAATATCCAAACTACTGACATAGTTTCCACTTCAGAAATAGGTGAAAAGGAAACAGCAATAATGACTGATGGTTTAGAAAATCTAGTATAAGAAGGTTGCCTTAAGAAGCCTAGTAGAAAGGGGGTTTCACTTAGACATTCAACGTTCAGCTATTTAAATGAATAACGTATAGGCTTAGATGTAAAGTATAGGCTAAGGAATATTCTTAAGCCTCACAGATTTTTTTTTGTTGTTGTAAGTATAAATTTGTGATTTGAATATTGGACTTCTGTTCTTGTCTGACAAGCCAGTACTTTCTACCATGTCCTGTTGAAGCCTGAGGACAGAATGGCAAATAAAGGTTTCAAAGGATAAAACCACTTACAGACAGGGAGGGGGATTAGATTTGTTTTGAGTTTTTTTTCTTTTTCTTTCTCCATTTCTCTGTTTTTATGCTTTCACTAGTCATCATACTACCCAAGAAACCTTCGTGTAAGGAAAAGAGTTGTTAATATCTTAAGTTGTTGTTGAGTGATTAATATCTTTATTTTTCTTTGGAACAGGTTGAACAGGTTTTATTGGTTGTATTGTCTTTGGGTTTCGTGGTTTTTTTGTTTTGTTTTATGGTTTTGGTGGGGTTTTTGTGGTTTAGTTTGATTAGGTTTGTGTGTTTGTTTTGGGGCTTTTATGTTTGGTTTGGGTTTTGTTTATTAGCAATCATCAGTTGGGAGAGAGTTCTACGTGTTTTGTTCAGGAGCTCATCTAATCTTCTAACATCTGGAACTAGACAGTCTTTAGTGAAATACAAAATTTTTGTCACCCTTGATACTTCTGAGTTCAAATGTGTTCTTGAAATCCAGGAGACAAGTCTATTAGGATTGAACAGTAGAATACGGAAGAAAACAATTTAAAATGTATACTTGAGTGTTTTGCTGATTCTTATTTCAATATCACGGATTTTCACAAATTTACAGCTACTACATTTGGATGTCCTTTTTACTTTTTCCATTGTTCAAATTTTCTATTTGAGTTTTTATCTTTAAAATGGTTTAGCCAGCTCAGGAGACTCTCTTTAATTGAAAGAAAATGACAGAAACGACTGAACTGTAATATGGAATGGAATGAAAGGAAGTAAGTATTAAGGAGTAAAGGAGGTGTTATTGATATGGAAAATGAAATGGAGACCCTTTTCCAAAGACTTCTTAAAAGAACTGTCCTTACAGTGCCTTCCTGCCATTTCTCCCTTTCCCCAAAGATTTTTAGGTAAAACCTTGTGTTGTAGGTGTTTTTCTACCCATGAAATATTCATCAGCTCTGAAATCTTCACTTGAAGGAAAGAGCTAATAGAAGAAAAATACTTTGGATATTCTTATAGGAAGAAATTTAGTGCTGTCTAACTTCAAAAATTAGGTGTGTTTGAGAAGGAGAGCTATGTTACAGTCTTTAATATATTAAGCTCTCTCCCTATAAATCTGTAGCTAATGATGTAATGCGTAATGTGAAAATCATATTGGATTTATATTCAGTTCCATTAGGAATATGACCTTTTCTCATTTGGAGCAACATGGGTACTATTTTTTTTCCTGAAATGGGGGAATCAAAACAGAGCAGCTTCTGAATTGTAAGGGACAATGACTGATGGCAATTTTAGAAATAGTATGTAAGGGAATTGCTGGTTATTTGGAATGGATTAAAATTTTGTGTGAAAAATCTTGTGTGAAACCTTTGCCTACTAAAGAAATATGGAGTCAGAAAGGTTGAAATGTGCTAAATGTCTTTGTTTCATCTCCATTGTTGTTAAAATCATAATGATAAATCTTCCAAATAAAGAAATTTTTATTATATTTATAAAATTATTTAATTGAAATTGATTGTCTTCTGAAATATCTCCAACAGATGATGAAAAATGAAGCCAAATACTGTTATTTTAACCCACAGTATGATATCCAGGGCAAGTTTTATTTGATGTCCAAAAAAAATCCCCTCCTCTTTAGACCAACCATGAAGATTTTCTCCCTTGTGATCCTTTTTAGGAATACCAATAAACAAAAACATTCTTTCACAAAATTGTACTGAGTACCACTTATTTCCTTGGGTGTCAATTTCAAGAGTGGCATCAGACTTAGGAATGAACACGTGAAGGCTATAACTGCATTGTCACAGAATGACAGAACATTCTGAGTTGGAAGGGACCCACAAGGACCATAGAGTCCAACTCCTGAGTGAATGAGTCCAACCCCTAAGCCTGTATGGGGATTGAGCCTGTGACCTCAGCATTAATAACCCTGTGCTCTGACCAGCTCATCTCACCTCACAGCTTCCTTTCTCCAGCAGACAGAATGTTCAGAGGGAAATTCTTGTGGCCCAGGTCAAGTCAGGCTGTCAGGGCATGGGTGGTGACTAAGAAGAAGAAGTACAGGGCCTGCATGCAGGTGATCATCCTTCACAGGTAAAACTATGAAAGATCCTTCCAAGTTTGCAGGAGGATCTAGAGAGTCCTAGTTTGTAGGGCTAGGGAGTCCTTACCTGAAGAACAGTGAGTAATGGGGAGCACAGCCCTGTAATGGTACCTAAATGGCCTACTTCTTTAGAACTTCTGAGGTTCTAATTTGGAGAAGATGACATGAGGCATATGAGTTGGGCATGTGAAGATAGCTTTCAGGGAAAACAAAGTCACATTTCCTACTGAATTGTCAGGGATTGCTTCCACATAATTTCTTTCACCAAGCTTTTTTGAGAAAATTAGCTAATCTAATACAGATTAGCACAGATCATCAAATTCATTTTGTTAAGATCCTTTATGAAATGGTAAATGTTTTTTCACAAATTAGAAATGAAAGAGAATCATGAAAGTGATCACTGTAAAACCTAATCACAGTACAAATGTATGACAATTTAAAAGAGCAGAAAGCTCAGTTGAAAGAAAGAAAGAAAAAGAAAGAAAGAAAGAAAAGAAAGAAAAGAAAGAAAAGAAAGAAAAGAAAGAAAGAAAGAAAGAAAGAAAGAAAGAAAGAAAGAAAGAAAGAAAGAAAGAAAGAAAGAAAGAAAGAAAGAAAGAAAGAAAGAGAAAGAAAGAAAGAAAGAAAGAAAGAAAGAAAGAAAGAAAGAAAGAAAGAAAGAAAGAAAGACAAAGAAAGAAAGAAAGAAAGAAAGAAAGAAAGAAAGAAAGAAAGAAAGAAAGAAAGAAAGAAAGAAAGAAAGAAAGAAAGAAAGACTAAAATCTCATATTCATTTTGAAACAACTTCTGGTTATTTTTGAAATCACAGTTTTGCTGTCGAACACAGAACTGATGCCAAGGGGTCAGGCTGAGCCACCTGTTCAATGATACATTTTTGCAGAACAACCAGAAAGTCATCTCAGAGAGATGAATGAAAGGTATGAGGTGTTTGAAAGGCAGTTCCCCTGGAACACATCCATGACAATTGTAAATCACTGTCATCACTTTGGTCATCAGATTCAAGGTTTCTTTATGCTCTTTGTGATGACTATAAAAATACCTACATGAAAACAAACCAAAAAAAAATCTAATTTCTTCATTAATGGGTTATGATCATTGGGTAATCTGTGAGATGCTTTAAATCTGTTTTAGGCCTGCCCTTCCCATAATGTTGAATACCTGAGAAGAAAGGCTTGCCTGAAAGAAAATAATACTGAATTTAGTCAGAATATAAAATGACATGAGTAGGTGGAGAGAAACATCAAGACAACATTTTGCTAAAATATGTGTGACTGTTTTGTGTAACTTGTTTGCAAATTCCATTTTGGCCTACGATTAAGGCAGGAACCTTTTTTTCACTAAATGTTGTTCAGGTTAGGTATGAGAAATCTTCAGGTCAGCATGACTTTCCCATTCTTCTTGCTAAATATAGAGAAAACCTCAAAGACATACTTTCAGTAGACTGTTGCCTTCAAAGCATTTCAGTGCAGTGGAGGTAATGCCACCTCAGTTACTGTTAAACTAGAAGCCTTGATTTTCAATATTTCATTTTGGAAAGGAGTTTTAATCTATCTTGTAAAATGTTGAAATGAAAGCCACTTTGACTTGACTCAGACATTTGATTCAAATGTCTCAGGCATTTGATTCAAACTCATTTGATTTGAGTTTAAAATATTATTTATGGATATAGCTATCTAGCTTTGTACATGGTGATTTTTCATTAACTCAGGAAATTTTGGGAGAATAGGCTGAACCTTTCCCATTCCTTTCAGACTGTTTAGAAGTAATTGAGAGATCCTTGCATTCTTGTCTATAAGGCATTCAAACCTCTAGCCACAAACTGTAGGCATTGCCATGACTTCTGCTGACTTGTAGGAGAGAGGAAATTTGTGTGTCAGAGCCTGGTGCCGTCCAGGACTTTTGGTTGTCTTTGAAAAACAGGAAAATAAAAACCTGTCTGGTAGCCTTGTGTGGAGGGCAGCACCTGCTATAGACAATCCTCAGCCCACTGTTGTGGAGTCTGAATCTCTTCAGACCTGGGACACAGGTTAACCTCTCAAGGAGACAGGGAGACATGCTTGGGGTGCTGGGGAGGTCCCAGCCTGGCAATTAGGAGCAGAGAGAATTAGGGTACATATAAACTGTTAGGCTGCTAGAACCCAGGCAAGGCTTTGGCTTGGATCTGAAGATTTTGAACATCACAGCAAAGGTTCTCACACAGATATTTCTGCCATTCACGATCTGAGAAAGGCTTAGTCTCACCAGAAATACAAATTTTTGCTTAAAGAATTTTTAATCATTTTCCAGATGAAGAATAGCACAGTAATACCCAAGTAAGAACATAAATGTCTGCCATTTGCATATCCTTCTAAAGTGACAGAAGAAGTCTTAGATGGAAATAATTGTGAATTACTACAAAAAAAGGAAATTTAGAATAATGAAAATTTATGGCTGTGGAAAAACTACAGGATTACAAAAAGAAAATAAAAAGAAATAATAGCAAAACCAACAAACCTTCCTTTAGTCATATAATGCTCATTAAAAGAAACATAAGCCATATTTTACTCTTCATCCAATAAAATTATGCTTTCAAAAATATCTTTGCAACTACATATCTTGGTAGATACTAGGAAAATGAAGTCTCTTACTAAAATATGCCTCACTTAAAAAAACTCCCCCACCACAAAAAAAAACCCAACCCAAACCCCACTATTGTGTTTTTTTCTCCCCCATTCCTTTCTTTTGTGTTTTTCTATATTTTTTGTCAAGGTAAATTGCCCTCTGTGCAGGATGTTCTCCCTTTCAGAAAAACAACATTTTTGTGTAGTGGATGATAAGGCAGAGTGTACACAGCTATTTCATACATATAAAAAAATATCATGATTGTATAGCACCATGATAGGCTTAGTATAGAAAGGGTTAGTATGTGTCATTAAAAGAATGAACAAGCTTTTGATTTTAATTGTAATTGTAATCCTCTCCACTGAAGCCTCAAATGCATCGTTTGAAAACTAGTGGAGATGTGAGTTTTCACTGCAGCCACTTTATGTTTGTGATACATTAAAAGGTGTAATCCAACTGAAATGCAAATCACTGTTCTTGAAAACAAATTACAAAAGAAGATAACAGGGCAGCATACTAGCACTAAAGCATCCAAGAGCCCATCTGAGGTGGTTCTCTTTCAGATCCAAATTGCAGCAGCCCTGTTATCACAGGTAATAGGGTGCTGCTAAGGCAGGTTGAATACAAGGCTATGGTAAACAATCCTTTTAAAATGCAGGGCCTCAATAGACTTGCACATACAACATTAATCAAGTGAATTCAAATAGAACTACAAAGGGAAGTGGTGGGGCAGCCCCAGTTGCTTTAGCTCACAGAGTAAGTGGCCCAAGTCCAGCGCTCCCTTGCCATGGAGGTGTTTTCCATCCCTTCATAACCAGCATTAACTTGTAGGAAATTTTAATTGATAGCCCTGTGGAAATGAAGAATATGACACCTCTTGGAAAGGAGTGTTCTTTTATCCCTCAATGTATAGAAATTTTTCTTTGCTTAGGCAGTGGCCTCCCTGGGACAGGTTTATGTGTTTGCTCAGCCTGTTGGGGCTGGATGAAGCACAGGATGGGTTGACAAGGAAGGTTCTGGCTGGAGCTGCAGCCCCACTCCTGGACTGCCATGGAGCTCTAATCCAGGGAGAGGGCAGCCACCTCCCTGCTGCAGCCCTTCTCCCACAGCAAATCCACCTTTCCAAATAAATGCACACCCAGACAGCCCAAATGCATTAGCAGCAGAAATTTCTTGGGCTTTTTTTTTTTTATTATTGTTTTTTATATTACTTATCTCCTTTTGAAAATTATAATAACTCTGTTTATTACACCCATCAAACTTTTTCAAAGGTTCGTGCATTTATAGCACGTATTGCCATGAAATCTCCTCTATAATTGGAGATTTTCTTAAAAAAAACCTGCTGTAATGGGGTGAAGAGAATAAGCATCTCTCGGAAGGATATTGATGTGACAAGGGAAAGCAGGTAAGTTACAGAAAGAGCAAAGTGCAATAAATAACTTCTATTTAAAAAAATATATACAGTAATTTAAGTATGCGTGAAGATGGCTTTAAATAACTTAGCAAATTATAATAATAACAACATTTATTAAATGATAGTTAAATAATATCTTATAGAGTAAAACACATCAATTTTGTGAAGGGCCACCTATGTGTAATCATCAAGCACGGCCATATTAATCAATTTCATTTATTTTCAAGAATTTTAACTATATACTTTAATTAATGTACCTCTAACTCTAGGCCAAGGAATATCTTCTGTCACATCATTAAATTAAAGGAAAGTATATAAATATAGAAATTCCATAGAACATAAAAAGTATTTTAATTTTGTGATACTTATAAAAAGTTTGAAGCCTAATTGCTAGGACACCACAAAGTATTACTAATGGGGTTTGGGGACTTTCACATACAGCTTTCTGGTTAAAAATCAGGTTAAAATTCAATCCCAAATAAATAATTCAAAATATTTCCTCAGCATAGTTTGGTAAATGAGCTATTAATCTTCAGATCTAGTTCCCAGGAAGAGTCTGTATCATTAAAAAATCAGGGAAATATTAGGAACATTTCTGGAAATTTGGAAAACTGAGTGGCAATGAGTGGCAATGGATACTTTGCACTCCTCTGCAGAATTTGATCCACTGACAGAGGATATTTCCAGCACTCTGAGAAAGAGTGACTATATTGATGCCAGAATGATTTTTGCTTTTTCTTTTATCCCCTCTTACATACTCTTTTATAGTTTTATGTATTCTTAGTGCTTTTAGCCTACATACTTGAAACTTCCCAAGTGTGATAACCTAGCTGAGACCCACTGTACTGTTAAACCAGGAGACCAAACAGTCTGGAAGGCCCAGACACCAAGGTCGTTTCCAAAACATATTTTGTAAACTAAGATGGGCCCATCCAGGGGGAAGGTTCCTTAGAAGAGGGAGTTCACTTGAGCCTCTCACTGGGGAATCTTTGATAAATATGTTAATTTTGCAAGGCCTGTAAGTGTGTGTATTTCAGTGTGAGGGTGGTGCATGCATTTTCGGGGCATTCCACCTGGACGAAGAGCTGTACCCAAGGATCCTGAAATAAATACTGAGGTAAAAACCCCTTTTCCCCATAAACCGTGTTTTGGGTTTAAGACCAGGGAAACACAACAATATAATGAACACTCTGAATTAGAACAGAAGACATGATATATTTGACTATATTGCACCCCATTGCTTTTTCCCATCTTGCTTGTCTTCTGATGTTTTTCATGGATCAGGTCTGTCTCACTGGAATACTGCACACAGGTTTACACGAGTCTGCAGAGTACAAATAAGCGTGGGATTACAACTGCAGTGCAAATACCATGTACAAATGGGAGGATCATATAGTACATTGTTATGAAAACCCATCAGCATGAATAGATTAACAGACTTTCATTTAAAAACCTTCCCTGTTCCTTGTAGGGGCACACTATGGACATCAGTACAGCCATTTCTCTCAGGCTGCTTTGCCAATGTATGTGATCACCATTACTTACAGAGAATTGCTCTAGGAATATGAAGGTAATTCACATCACTTAGTTCTTGGATTTAATTCAACCTGTTCTAAGAGGGTGACAAGTTCTTCTTTTCTTGGATGGTGGCTCTCAGGAGGAATATGACAGGAATATTAATCCTTCTGCATTAACCCAGAACGAAAGATAACTTAGTATCCTTTAAGATACTAATCTAAATATTTTTAGATGAAATATTTTTCAGTACTCAATTTAGCCTAAATATAACTTGTGATCTAGACTGAAGAGATGTAGGGGAACAAATGATATTTACCTCTTTGAAACTAAATAGTAACCCAACAGCCCAAAACCTGAAATTTCTCCTTCAAACATTGCAGGGTTTGTGAGATCGAGTACTGGGTTCCATCCCACTTAGAATTTCCGTTCTAATGCGATGACATTGTACTAATGTGTGAAAGACTGTGCTTGCAGAAGTATAAACTTCTGACCATACTCCAGAGAAGCCAGATGTAAATGAAAGGTAGAGGAGAAAGAATTGGAACCAAATACTTCTGACTTGAGAGGAAGATTTTACAAAAATCACTTGTTCCCAAGACCTTGAATACATATACCTAGAGGAGGGACATTATTATTCTTTCCCTGGAACTCCAGGGACACCTAACGAAGGATGTTCCACTATGGAACACCAGAGAATATGTTGCTATAAAAGCAATAGGGAGCGAGGAATCTGAGCATGTCCACATCCCTTTCACCTCTTGGGCTTCTTGGATGGCCTGATGTCTCCTCTCAAAGCTGCTATCAGAAGCCTGTTTTCTTGATTTCCAGCTGTGATTTTGTCACGGAAGGGTGTTATATGTCAAATATTTACTAGTCAACTGGATTAAGCCTCCAGTTTCCAGAGAAGCACACACTCTAATAAACTGCATATGTACTTCTAAGCTTCTAACTGTAATAATAAAAATAGAGATTTCATCATTCACTTTAAGCACAGCCTTTAGGGAGTTTCTGATACGGGTTATCATAAAATGATTAAGTTTCATTAGACAATAATAGAGATAGAAGGGATAGAAATATCAAAAATCTAGTTCTTTAAATTTTAAAATTGCATTCTTTCCCTTGCACTATTAGAAATAGTAAATCAGATTGCTTGAAAATTTCTTAAGACTGCAAAAACTTTGAAATATTTTATGAAGGTCTACAAGAATATAAAATGCTGAGAATTGTACACAAAGAAAGAGGGGCATGTATCTGACTGTGAGTTCAGCTCTACTATACAAAGGCATCTCACAATACAGGCTTGTAACAAATTGGGCAATCCAAGATGCCATAGTCAAGAACTGTATGAAACACAGGGATCATTTGTACACATGGAGCTGAAAAATACGGCTGTTGTTTTCACTCAGAGATTCTAATCATATCTCTGAGCTGCAGGATAAGGCTGCTTTCTTGGTTCATGAGCATTAAGAAACAACTCTCCCATTGTTAACCTTCCGGAGGAGAGGCTGCAGATTCAGGATCCTACAGGAAACAAAGACATGGAAATCATTTAGTGCAACCCTACCCTTAGACAGGTGTCACTCTTAGTCTTTTTAATTGGTCTAATTTGTTACTTATACCTGTAAATCACACTGTTATCATCTCTGAACAAGCAATGGAAACCAGAATTCGTCACTGACTAAAGATAGCAGACCAAGTCCTGAAATGGGTTGGTCATATAGACTTACTGGCTTAATTACACAACAGTACATTAGATTGAAATGAGATACTTAGAAAAATCCAAATTACATGCAGGCCTCTTGTTTCTTTATCCCACATTGACACAAAACACAGTTCAAATGCAACTGCTAAAAGAGTAAGTTATGGCCTTCTGAGATAGACAGAGCCAGACACAGACCCAGGCCTTACCCAGTCAAAGATTTTTGCAGTAGGAGTAATCTTATACTGATCTAAATGTCTGTGGTGATGGCATGATGCTCACATCCCAAAGCTGCTGCAATATCATGACAGGAATAGGAGTACCATGAAGATGAAGAGTTGGCAGCCATCACAGCAGGATAAATTCAGTTATTTAGGAATGGGTAACATTTGTAGGATTTAATTTTCTCTCCTTGGAATTACTCAGTTCTATATAAAGTTCCACATATAGTAAAAAAGCTGCTTCAACAAAACCTATATAACTCACAACTTAATTTCTAGTTTTTCAAGCAGGTTTCCCAGAGTACAGATCACAATTGAAGGCCACCACTTAGTATAGATAGCTCTTGGATGTAGTAGTGTGGAGAAACCATCTTTCTTTCCTTTTGTCCACCTCCTTCCAAGACCAGAGAGATTTATCTCCATTTGTTTTTCACCTGTGACAAAGCTAGTGGGTGGACACAAGTTGCATGACAGACATACCCCAGCTTCTGAATCCTGAAACCAAGCCTTAAGAAAATGGTAAATAGCCTGGTAGAATCTCAGAATTAAGGTTTGAAGAGACCTCCAAGATGGTCAAGTCCAACCTTCAGCTGAATACCATCATGCTAACTAAAACATATCACAAAGCATCATGTCTACTTGTTTTTTGAATACTTCCAAGGCTGTACCAGTTTGAGACAAATTCAGAGGAAAATATCTTCTCATAGAAAGCAGGATGTAGTCACCCCTTCTCTGCCTGATTCAGGAAAAGAAATATTTCCTCAGAGGAAAGTAAAGAAGAAACAAAGCTATTGATTTAACAAACACACAAGGAAAAGAATAATAATGCTAAGTAATAAAATCTCTCGTTGTGGAGAGAAACCTGGAAGATTTTTAAGTCCTTCTCTGGGTGTGGTCTCTCTCCTCCTCCTCAAAGCTGGGGTTTCAGCACAGGCTGCTCTGGACCTCCTGGATTCTATTCTGGTGATGTTGCACAGTTCCTGACAGAAGATGAAGCCAAAGTCCCAAGGAAACAATGTTTGACTCTCTGTCTCTCTCCGGAGAAACAAAGACAAAAGCTGGCTGGAAAGCAAGGAAATGTGTTTCCTCCACTCTCAGCAGCAGCAGCAGCAGCAGCAGCTATCTCCTCACCACTGAAGAGCGCAGAGGGGAATAGCCAGAGTGACCTTGGAGCACAAAAGTGCTTTGCTAAAGTTTGTCTGACTCTTTTTCTCTCGCACCCAGTTTTAAAGGCACAAAATTCATTTCTGGGCATAGAGTGGGCGACATAGGATACTTATCATAAAATCACCCCAAGACACAGAGGTGGCAGCTCCATCACTTCCTTGGGCAGCCTTTTCTCATCCTTAAACACTTTTTCATGAAATTTTTCCCAATATCAAATCTGAACCCAATATCCTCCCTTGGGGCATCTTAACACTACATCCTCTTGTCCTGTTGCTGGTTGCCTGGAAGAAGGGATGAACCTGCACCTCACCACAACCTCCTTTCAGGTGTCTGTAGAGAGTGATAAGGTCTCCTCTGAGCCACCTTTTCTCCAGGTGAAATAACCCTAGCCCTCTCAGCTACTCCTCACAGGGCTAATGTTCCAGAGCCTTTCCCAGCTCCATTATCCTTCTCTGGACCCACTCCAGCACCTCAGTATGAGGTGAATTGAGTGGCCCAAAACTGAAGACAGAACTCAAGGTGCAGTCTCACCAGTGCTGAGTACAGGGGGACAATCCCTGCCCTGGTCCTGCTGGCCACACTATTGCTGATACAGGCCAGAGTGCCATTGGCCTTCTGGGCTCATGTTCACCACTGCTGACCAGCATCCCCAGGTTCTTTTCTGCTGCGCAGTTTCCCAGGCACTCTGCCCCAGACTATAGCACAGCATGGGGTTGCTGTGACCCAAGTGCAGGACCCAGCACTTCACCTTGTTAAATCTCATACAATTGGCCTCAGCCTATTGATCCAGTCTGGGCAGATCCCTATGCAGAGCCTTCCTGCCCTCCAGCAGATCAACAGCCCTGCCCAGCTTGGTGTCACCTCCAAACTGAGAGTCCACTTGGTTCTCTTGTGCAGATCATTGATCATTTTGACTGGGCCCAAAAGTGAGTCCTCAGGAACACCACTTTTGGCTGGCCACTGGCTTGTAGCACCATTCACCACCACTGCTTGGGCCAAGTGACTCATCCATTTTTTTACTCAGTACACTCAGGATACCTGTCCAAGCAGTGAACAGCCAGTTTCTTCTGGAGAATGCTGTCGGAAACAGTGTCAAAGACTTTTCTACAGTCTAGGTGGACTATATCCATAGCCTCATCCACTAGGCAGGCCACCTGGTCCTAAAAAGAGATCAGATTGGTTAAGCAGGGCCTCCCTTTCATGAACCCATGCTTGCTGAGCCTGATCCCCAGGCCATCCTGAGTGTGCCATGTGATAATCCATTCCATGACCTTCTTTGGCATTGAGGTAAGACTGACAAGCCTGTAGTTCCCTGGATTGTCCTTCCAACTGCTCTTGTAGATGGAGGTTAAATTGGCTAGCTTCCAGTGGTCCGGGACCTCCCTCGTTAACCAGGAGTGAGGATAAACCAAAGAGAGTGGCTTGGTGAGCTCTTCCACCAGCTCCCTCAATAGCTTCATTTAGATCCCTTCTGGCCCCATAAACTTGTGAATGTCTAGGTGGCACAGCAGGTCACTAACTTTCTCTTGGATTGCAGGGAGTCTCCTCAGCTCCCCATACCTGCCCACCAGCTTGGAGGCTGAATACCCTGAGTATGACTGAACTTTCTGTTAAAGACTGAGATATAGAAGGCATTAAGTACCTCAGCTTTTTCCTCATCCTTGGTGGCAGTGTTCCCATCTGAGTCCAAAAAAGAATGGAGACTGTTCCTGGCCCTCTTTTTTTTGTTATTAATGTACTTGTAGAAACATTTTTTTCTATCTTTTGCAAAGGTAGTTGCAGAGATTGAGTTCTAGTTGGGCTTTTGTCTTTCTAATTTTCTTTCTTCAGAGAACATAGACTTAAATTTCCCTTCTGATCTTGAAGCTGCTCTCAGATGTCTTTCAATAATGGTTCAGCTGCCCTAACCTTTAACATTATTAACAATAATGTTATTGTTTCAGCCACAAGCCTCCCAGACATCAGTGATGCTACTCCATGCTGTCATGTTTGCAGTATGGAGAAATGGCAACCTTGGCTCTGCTAGGCACATCAGTCCCAGTGGTAGCAAAGATATCAGAGGTAAAGTAGCAAATTCATGGAGTTAGCTCATGCCTGGCACCGACCTCATACAAATGAGGGACATGTTGGCCTGTCCCTGGCTGCACAAGCCTCTTACAATGTGGCTTACAGAAGAGGGTCCTTGCCATAGCCAGCCATACTGCTTCTTTCTGAGTACAGAGCAGAAGCTCAGAGCACAAGTCAGTCCTTGTAGTGTTATTTACCTCATGACCTTAAAAGCATGGCAGTTAATTAAAATTATTTCCTTTTACCTTAAACTACCAAACCTCTGGGATATTGAAAGAACGTAGGTATTGGTGAGAAGACGTGAATGCAATTTGCAAGGGCAACACAGGCAGTATTACTCTCTAATCTCCTTTCTCACAGTAATATGCATTGTTCTCAAGTCTGTATTCTGATGGTCATGATGGGATGTAGCCTTTGGGTTTTGACAGAGATGATTATAAATTTCATAATTTTGGAATCAGAAAAAAGGGATGGTTCTTCCGTAATTTCTTCTGTTAAATCACCTTTCATCTGATATGCTTTTTTTCCAAATAAATTTTAATTGAATCAGTGTGAAAAGATTTTGGAATAGGATATGCTTGAAGAGGCTAGTCCAGATAAAATAGGGACATGAGTCAAAAAGAACTTAAGTAAATGGTGGACAGTTTTATTTGTAAACAGTCTTAATTCAGTTTACTGTAATTCATGAAGCTATGTCATGTTAAAGACATCTTAAAATTTTGAAACATAATTTCCTGTGGAATTGACATAGTTGAAGAATTCACTTTAGAAATTAATTCAGGTTAACTTTTCTCAAATCTTCCCAAAAAAATAAACTGCCACTCATGGTATGCAGTTAAGATTGGATTAGATATGAGACCTTGCAATATTTGTTTAAGTGATATGATATTATGTGTCATTTTAATTTTTATTTAGGAACATGGATAAAGTTTAATGCTCTTCAAAAGCCATGACTGTGGCTTTTGAACAAAAATAAAGTGTTTATAAATTATTATCGGAAAATCCTGTCTCCTAATCTGCATGGAAAATTCAGTATGGGAGACTTTGTAGATTTTAAGGAGAAATTGGCACATTTTTGTGTTAGCAGTAGAATAGAAATCAATTACATGAAAATTAAATTTTAGCTCCCCATGCTACATTAATTTTCAGTTTTACGACTGAACCCATTTTATTGGGACAATATTGTTGGTAGTTGTATTTAATTTAGTAATTTCAACTTGTTTCATAGTAGCGCTTGCAAAAAATAAAAATCTCTTGGATGTGGATTGGCACTGCTAGCAGCAAAACTTTTCAAGGGATTATAGCAGGTTGGACTTTAAAAATTTCCAAGAGAAAGTGACCAAGCATTTTTCTTGTAAAGAAAAAAGAATATAATGACATTGATTCATAAGAGCAAAATAAATATTTTGACCAGACAGCCAGTGGTTATTACAACACAGATTTTTTAATCTGCAGTTGTACTCTGCTGGACACATGCAGCCCAAAATAGTGAGCAATAGATGATTCAGCTTCTAAAATAGTGGTGAGAGCACAGGTTTGGAAGTTCAAACCATCAAAAATTGAACTAGAAAAGTGATACCTACGAAGAAGGCTGAACATTTCTACAGGTGCCAATAGAGCTTACAAGTTGATATTTTGGATTGAATTTTGATTTTAACATATATGAATCTCAGTTTTGTAACTTTAGATATTTTTACCCTGCTAAAGTATGCAAAGAAATTCCAGAATTACAAGGTTTTATTAGCTTTAACAAAGAAGCAACAGTTGGTTTTAATGTGGCCTGTTTAGGTCTACTGTTCCCTTTTCTAGTGCATCAGTAGTAATAAAAACTGTAATAAGTCTCAGTATTTTATTTGCTTGAAGTAGAAGAATGGAAAAGGCTTTTTCTGCATAGAGCAGCTGCATAAGTAAAAGTTGTCTCTATCTTTTTTTGCTTTAAGATCTCATTGTGAAAAGTGAGGTGGAAATTATTGTTGCCTGGCATGGCACTTACGACTCCACAGCTACATTTTATGAGGTTTGTGTGCAATTAGCCAGTTCGTTATTTTATCCTAATTTTATAATAAATCACTTCACTCTTTTTCTCTCATCCATCATCAACTTATCTGCCCGCAAGTCAAAATGGTACCAATTATTAATCGAGGCCAGAAGCACCCGTTCCTGCATAGGAGCACCATGTTTCAACTGTCAGGTGGCATCCATCCCAGCCTCTCTTTGTCAGCAATAAAGAAAATGAAATTGGACTAATATGAATCTCATTTCTGCCCTGATTAAAGGCCTACATTTTCCCTAGGCATTGCCTGACCAGGTCCTGACTTGTGAGATATTCAATGTTCTTGTAATGTCATTCGGACACAGCTCGCCTGTCTCCTTAGGTCATTGTTCTTCAGATTCACTTGTTTTACATGGAATATAGGCTAGAAAATCTAGACTTCCTTTGGGGTGTTAATTAAGAGGAGCATCCAAAATTAATCAGCAAATTCACTAGGGCGAAGGGGAGCTGTCTGAAGGCCTCGATATAAAATGCACTTCTAGTACAGAGAAATGAGCCTTCGGCTATTGACAAAGAAAAAACAAGTGCACAGACGGCAATCTGACATAAAAATTCATATACGTATACAATTTTACATTCATTTTCCTTGTCAGCTTGTCACCTTTAATTATAAAGGTTGATTCGCTATTTGGCAGATCTGGAAATTGTAAACGCTTGGCCATTTGAATATCATCATATGGTCAATGTCTTCAAAAAAGAATGACACAAGAACATACCAGGAAAGGAACATAAAATCCAAAGTGAACTTCTCTCATGCTCACCTGGAAGGATTTCGCAGGTCTTCAGGATAGCCCTGAACTTGGCTGTAAAAGCACACAAGTTGTGGCCATCCACAGTCAAAACATTGTATTGACAAGTTGCTAGCCCCCACCCCTTTTTTACTTAGAGTAGTTTCTAATCTTCATTTCTTTAGTTCTTTTCTCACTCACTCCATTCTAATGTTATTAGTGTTTGGTGTGAATTATTTGCATAGACCTTCAGGCTACTAATGACCTTTATGTGGAAACAGCAAATTCTGTTTTGCCCAGTGAAGAGGAGATGAAAAAAGATAAAAAATAAATGCTAAGCCCATATCATGCAGATACCTCAGAGAGAAGCTTTTAAATATTTTAAAATTTTAAGATAAGTTGCTTGTTTTCAGTAAAAAATAATTCAAAAGCAAATTTTTGTAACTGACAATAGGACTTTTTATTCATACCTCGAAGGAAGCCCATGAGCTCCTTGAGGTTTCAGAGGGTACCTGTTGTAAGAACTTTTTGTAGTTTCGTCTCATTTACCAGCAGTCTCTGATTTTATGCAGTTTTTCAAGAGTTTGGAATTTCTTAAGCTACCATCTTTTTAACATTACAGGATGTCATAGCCACATTGCTCAGAGTTTCAGGTATCACTATTACTCTTCATGAATTCCCATAGACCTATTAAAAATACTAAAATAGGCCTTAAAAATGCTACAGACCCATGCAGCAGTGCACCAAGGAACTACAGCTTCCCAAATCTTTTCTGAACAGTCTGATAGAGAAAATGTTACTTGGAACACCTATTGATTCCTTATAAACTTAAAATGCAGGCAGGCAAGTTAAGAATTCAGACAAAGTAGATTTGGTACTGGTTTTTGAACACTTCCCTAATGTTATAGAACAGAAACATTTAGTATAGGGCTCCATACCATGAAGCTTGGCACTGTGATATTTACTTCAAGTAACTGCTGCACAAGAAATAAAATATTCTGAACTGGAATGATAGTCTACAGTGCATCACATGCTAATCTAAGATTCTGATTCCCCTTTTTTTTAATTAGATGCCTTTATCCCTAAGTGGGTATAATAAGTTAACTTTATCCCATTGACTTTTCAACTACTGTATTTTTTACAATAGTAAAAAAGACTATTGTTGAAGGAAGATTACCAAGGGTACTGAACCCACATAAGGAACTTTTCTTCTTGCTTGTTTTCCCATGGTACCAAAAGGGAAATCCTCATTGGCCACCTGTACTGTCAGAGCAGTTGTGCAAATACATAGGAGAATTGTCCTCATGCTGAGGATTGCCAGCAGTTCTGTTTGTGACTTTGAAATATGATGAAGTTAGGTCAACACTTGCAAGATTGAGTACTGTTATTTATACCTTTGTATCTACAGGAAAGCAGTCAGACCACTTGCTACTGTTTTGTTTTAAATTAATGCCAGCCTTCATAAAATCAATTATCCCATGACATGAGACCTGATACCACCTTAGGAGCTTCATGATGTCTGCCATCTCAGAGAAGGTGAGACACAATCATAGTTCTGTGATCTACTATTCCTTTTCTCCAGATAATTTTATTTTATAACTGTAAACATTACCTTTTATCTTCATTTCCTTCATCTCTGGTTCTGAGGAGAAATGGTTGTTCCATAGGATCCAATCAGGCAATCAGAAAGTCAGCATGATGGTGGCCTTGGTGTGCCCACTANAAAAAAAAAAGTAGAAATAAAATCTTTACAGATGTTCCAACAGGAATTTAAAGAATTAATTACGAATCATAAAATAAATCTCTTTACAAATTTTAGTTTTCTACTAAATGAACCAAAATTCCAATGGAAATAATTTGTATATAATATCTACAAGGAATCTATGGTACAAAGATGATGTTGCACTCTATCTTCCAAAACACCCTTATCCTTGTCAAAGAGCAAAAGTAATCAAAACCACCAAAGATCTGAATGCCAGCAAGACTTTCAGAGAGACACTGAACTTAATTAACCAATAATTAATGCACAATAAATTAAATTTTTTAGTAACTCAAGGCATTTCCCTAGCTATTTTTCCCTTACCTCTTTTTCAGGACTTCACAGGGTAATTTTGCTACAGTTTCACACAACCAAATTCCCAAAGCTGCTACAGAAGAGCTCAGTTCTGCAAGGACTGCAGTTACTCAGAGCCTGCCTGCAGTAGGGTGCCTGAAAGCAAGTGCAGGGCCAGCAAGGGATACCTGCCATCTACACACTGTGGTGGTGGGTGGGCTGTAGTCACAGGGGAAAGACATTATTCTTTCATTACCTGCCTTTATATCTAAAAATTTTAATACCACGAAGCTGACACATCTATCATTCAAACTTCCTGCTAAAGAAAAGTGAAGCCAGACAGTATTTGCATCTCTCAGGGTCTGTTTACTGCGTATAATTCACTTAGAAACAGGACATTAGCTTTCTTCTTGCTTAAATAGCAACTGATTGCTGGATTACTAAATTAATATTAATAAATAGGAATTGATTTTATGCACTACTTAAAGTGTTGGTAACATCAGAGTTTATCTGTACCCTTTGGAGTTCCAATGTCAAAAGTCGAAGTGAATGAAGTGTCATTCCTGTTGTATCAGGGTCTCCTCCTAAATGAGGGAAACTCCATATATCCTTCTGCACAGGGAAGAATTTGATGGTGCAGGGAGCCTTGCCAGTTCATCCTGTAGGCTCAAGAGTGGAGGTCAAGAGAAAAAGGACATTTCCCACTTTAAAACTTAAGTAAAAAACTTACCTGTAAGTAAAACCAGACCAGTGACAATGACAAAACTTTCCATGTGTTTGGGATCTAGGTGTGCACACAGCAGAAGTAGTTTGGGGGCATACTGACATTTGTGAAGTATCCAGAGGTTGGATGTGACCTTCCTATGTCAGGTGCTCCTCTGGTGGAAACCTGCTCTGTCAGGGGCCTGGGCCCCCGCATGGGTTGGAGCCCTTGGCTCCTGCCCCTGTCCTCTGCCCTGGAAATTCTCTTCCTTCTGTTCATCATGTTGGAAAGAATGCAGCAAGATATCTTCTTTGCTGTTTCACGAGTTTATTTTTCTTATCAAGACCTCGGAGGCAGAGGCAGCGTCCTCTGAGGACACCAGGACAGAAAGGCAATGGCTGCTAATCAGCAGCTACTTTTTATATCTTACTAACAACCATTCAAGAAACAATACGTATCTTATTTTGTCTCCACCAGTAAACCCTCATCTTATTAATATGTCTTTTCAATACTAACTTTTTCCACCAACCAACACACCACAGGAACTGGTGTCAGAGAAGAGAGGAAGAAAAGAGAAGAAGAAAGAAGAAGAAAGAAGGAGAAACCACACCCTAAAGCATCCATCTTGTGTCTATATAATACATAGAACAAAATCCTAAAACTACAATTAAACTCTCTGTGGTACACCAATCAAAAATCTCTTCACCTCTCTGGTGCATTCAGGTTCACCCCAAAGTGGAGGGAGCTTCTCCAAAAGCCTAGGTCGATGGCAAGGCCATTTTTGAGGAGCTCTGGGGATATAAAGAAACCACCAGAGGAGCAGAAGAAGTTTTCAGGCTTCCCTGGACTCTGACACTGCTCCATAGCATACAGGGACAATGTAGTATCTTGGCTAACGAGGAAGAGAGTGCTGAATGCATAGTGCTGCCTCCCTGCAGCCCAAAATGCAGGGAGCTCTGCATCGTAGCACATCGTAGGTGAGTCACCAAAGCCAAACCAGGCACTGACGTATTTGCAGTATTGTCTCCAAACTCTTGCTGTAAGACAGACAATAAAATATGGGCCTTTCTCAGCTGAAGGTATCTAGCAGAACTGTAGCCTCAGAGCTGTTTCCTGTGGCTGAAGAAGTGTACCCTCATTACCTGAGTGTTCATTAAGCATATAGGAAGTCTCAGTCTTGTGCGCTCTGGGATCAGTTGTGGGGTGAGTGGGCCTCGGTTAGATGGCGACCAGCCACTGTATCACTACTCTCCTCAGCAAGATGGGGCAGGGGGAAAATAAAATGAAAAAACCTGTGGATCAGATAAAGGCAGTTTAATAAAGCAAAAGTAAGGGCTGTGCACAGAACCAAAGGAAGAAGCTTTATTCTTTGCTTCCCATCAGCAGGGGATGTCCATCCACTTCCCACGAAGTGGGGCTTCTGCATGCATAGCATTTGCTCTGGAAGAAAAATGGAATAACAAATGCTGCTCCCAACCCCCCTACTCTTCCCACCCCCTCTCATCTTATACTGGTAAGCAGACATCCTATGTTCTGAACCGTTCCTGTGGTCACTTTGGCTCTGCTGTCTGGGCTGTGTCCCTCCCCAAGACTTTGTCCACCCTGGTCTAGTGGTGAGGGGGAATGTTGGAGAGACTGCCCTGACGTTGTGGAGCACTGCTCAAGAGTAGAAAAAACATAGGTGTGCTGCCAACACCTTCCTATCTACCAATACAAAGCTCAGCCCTGTGAGAACTGCTGTGGGGAAAATTAATTCCATCTCAGCCAGATACAATACATCCTGTAAATTTCTGGGGGGAATATTGACTGAAATAATAGGTTGAGCTCTAGATTAGGTTGATGCCCTGTTGTGATTATCAGTAAGAGGCTTAACTTTGCTTGGCTCCAGTTCAGACTGTATGCTTTCAGTTAGCTTTCTGCAGCAAGCAAGAGCCATGGAAGGAGAGTGGGTAGAGGGTGAGTGGGAATAGATCCAGAGTGCACCTTGTCTGGCAGAGCATAACTTCAGGACAGGATTGTGATAAGCAGACCCTGGCTCCACAATTAAAGTGCAGCTATGAGAGAAGTGATAGAAAAAGTTTTCATTCACATAGTACAAGAGACTTTGGGCTCCTGTGTGGAATTTGTCAGTCCTTTTCCAATGACAGACCTTGTGATTAATATATATATATATATCTGTATACCTATATATATATATATATATATATAAAATCCTCTTCATCCTTTTAAACAAAATAAATTTATAAGCCCAGGTATTTTTCAGCATTCATTTTAAATGCAATTTATTTCATTTTAAAACTAAGGCTTGATCCAATTTTCTGAAAACTCTGTTGATTTTGTTTGGGCTTTGGTTCAAACCCTGATTTTCTTCCCTTTGTTGTGTTTATTGCCTGGCATCAAATGAACTGAGAAACTGTGGAATAACATGTTACACTATGCAGAGCAGTTAGATAAAATACCTGCCAATCCCACTTCATATTTAAAAGATATCCAGAATGATACGGTTTTATTTATGTAATATTTTTATCACAGTGAGACTTGGCTTCTAAATTTTACTCTTAAATGATTAATGTTAAGTAAACAAAAGGTGACTGCATGGAGGAGCAAAACTCTGATTTACCCACGCTTTATTGTAATTGTTTTCATCACACAAACTATTTGCCCATACTGAATTATAGATATGTGACCTTGGGATTATGGAAACATCAAAATGTGTCAGACCCTCCCAGTTATTGGAAAATTTTAAAGCCATCACACTCACATTAGTAAGCATTATAGAGGGTCGTGTTGGAAAGGAATCAGCAAAAAAACCCCCAATCAAACAAAAATACCCCACAAAACAACCAAAAAAATCAAATCAAAACAGAAAACCTAATCAAAACACCAAAATTGTGTAGGTGCTGAACTACAGTTCAAACACAGTTAGTACCAGTCCTCATGTAGTTAGAAAACTGCTTTTTCTGCTACAAGGAACAATTGCATTTACTGGCTCGAATTGCTTGAAAGAAATCTCTAAAGAAGAGCAAAGAACAGAATAATATCATTTGCATAAGGATCTGGAGAAAGTGCAGTTCAAGGACTGACAGGAGGCTGTGAGTACATCTTCACCACAGGGATACAGAGAGCCAAGATCACTGGTGGTGATGTTGCTCAGGTCTACAAGCAGTATATCTAAGTTTAAGGAGCGCCAGTCCTGAGCTAATAATCACTAATGATTTATGAACTCCTTGACAAGGCTTATCAGCTTGTCACAGGGCTATGATAACTCACTGAGACTGTCTCCAGAATGGCTCTGTGCAGAGGGATCGAGGCTTTGTGCTGCACGGACTGAGCAAAGCTCCTCACTGCTCCTCACTGGGAAATCTCTCTTGAGATGCCACTGTGAAGTGGCAGGATATTGCTGACCGCTGTAGTTTACTTTTACATACCCAACATGTAAGTTTGGCATGCCCTGGTAAGTTTAGCATGCCTGCAGGCTTCAATTTATATTATGATATGTTTTCCTTAGTATGTTTCTGAAGGAGATGAGCTGAAAGTGCTGAGCTTACTGCAGTGTCCACAGCATGCTGCAGGAGGGCTTTCAGTCTGACTCCTTACTCTGTAGTAGGAGGAGCTGCAGGACTTCCTTTAAGGAAAGTTAGTGGCTGCATACTACACTGTAGAGAAGCTTTCACAGGGGTCAGAGAGTCACTTAAATTCCAAAAATTACTACACCCTCTGTTCATCTAGCTAGAAGTCACTTCTGCACTGCATCATACTCACATTTTAGTCCCTCAGTTTCCTCATGTTACTGTGCTCTGTTTTGTTCCACAGTTTGCTTCCTGCCAATGAGATGCTCACAAGGTGGATATCTGGGAAAAGTAAGTGAGGTTCTCCACTTCAGAGGTCCCCCTGGTGTGGTACATTCCCTAATGCAGCCATAATCATTTGGACATTGAGTGTGTGACTTTGAGCCATGTGTGCAATGAAGACATTCAGACCAGGAGCTCACTGAACCTGGGCTGAAGTGGAAACTTTCAACCACAGGATGTACGGCATCAGCATTGACTGCTGTGATCTACTCATTTACTCTATTATGCTGAATTAGTTGCTAATGTAGACACAGCCTTAATCCTCCTTTTCTAATCACGTGCTTAGTTCACCAGGCACTGAAATGCAGATGAAAGTGCTTCCTTACCTCATGTTAACAAACCTGGTTCCACTGTAATCAGTAAGGTTTCAACCTTGTATTGCAGGGTGCTGTTTTCCTCCCCAAGATGTTATTTAAAAACAAAATCCCCAAAGTGTGGAAAATCTAGAAGTCCATGCAATTTCAAAAAGACACCTCCTGAAATTTTTTTTTTTTTTTGTGAAAAAAAATTGGCCTTCTTTATTGAGTTCATAATTATCTGAAGCCATTTATTTTTCAAATTTAAACACATGGAAAGTCTCTGTAATACGGGTGACAAATCCAACATTGCTTTTGGATATTTCCATCCAGGCTTTTAAAGTAACACCACATACTGCCTTTTCCTGAACAAGACAGAATTTCATATTTCCTATTTTTTTTTAAAATATGCTCATTGTTCAGTCAATTGTGAAATAAAGAGATATTTAGGATAACAACGATCCCACCCATACTCCTGGAGAACTGCTCACATTAAATTTCACCCTACCCAGCTTTCCAGCAATGCCTGGGAAAGAGATGAGAAAATGCCAGTTTATTGATGTCTGGTTTCACTTAGGTGTTTCATATATTTTGGGACCGATTGCATAGGAAGGGCTCATGTATCAGGGCATACAGAACTTTGATCCAAACTTTCCAAAACAAAAGATATTATGAACTGCAGAAAGAGAAGGTTATTTTAGATCACCCAATCGATTTTTCAGGCAGGGTGAGATTAAGCACTTCCACGTTCTTCAATTAATGGGATCTATCTTGTAAATGATTTGGTGATCCAAATAAACACATCAGTGGTGAAACAACATCAGTATCCAGGAACTTTGTTCTAGCCAGGGTTCCAATACACATGTGAATATTTCAATTACTATCTCTCTAATGCTAAAAGTTACATTTATAAACTACCAGTTGAAACTGGTAAAAATAGAAATTATTGTGTTTCTACCTCAGGAAAATACTCTACCTTTTTAAAGTAGAATTTCCTTTTTGCTTTTTGTCCACATAGAAATCTTGTGTGTCAGGATAAACAGAGCAATATTACAGATTATCCCTAAGGTTATGAGTTGTTTCCTTAGTGACAGATGGGAAAAGCAAAGCTGAAGTAGTTAGTGTGCATTTCTGTTAAGCAACAAAACCAGAACAAATATTTAATTAGTTACTTCCTTAAATATTCTACTATATGGAGAAAATGTGTTCATGTACACTTCAATATGCATGTCTTTAAAGGAATAGGACTCTGAAACTTTCTTTTCCGTTAATGCAGACAAAAGCAGTCTTCTTGTAACTCTGCCTGGTTTCAAATTTTGTTTCTTTTCCAATCTAAACAATATTTGGAAAATGTTGAGTTGTACAAATTAACACCATCAAGACTTTTTTTAAAACTGAAGGTCTAATTTTAATGATAATATTTCACCTATAAAAAGTGAGGATAACAAGTTTGTATTCATACAAAAGTGTTAATTAATGAAAGACAAACCTTTGCCAGTTATTGACACATTCCTCTGTAATCCTGTTATGTGGAACATTCTAATGAAGTCATAGTTTATTACTAATGATCTAGCTTTGTTTAAAAAAAAAAATGTGAGGGGGAGGGGGGGGCTTGAAATAATTTATTTCCTTTGGTGTATTTTTTATCACAGCAGGTAAGAATGCTGCATTTTGACTGCCACATTGTATGCAGGATGAGGGGGTATGACCTCAGAAGCAGCAACGGAGAACTTGCTCTTTCACACTTCAGCACACACTGCTGTGAACCAGCACTTTGGTCATATTATCCTCCGCACCACAAAGCTGTCCGCTAATTATCTCTGAATACGAATTTTATTGAACCTTAATTTTCAGTAATGGGGCCTGATAGTTTGAGAAGAAAGACAAAAGAAGGGTCCCTTTGTTTTTCCCTCACAATAACCTTCTAGTGCTGGAGCTATGGCAGAACTCATTAAACTTGAACAATGAGTTGAAATATGATCGTGTTATTTTTGTCCCTGCCCCCAAACCAGGCTGGCCCTGCTGCCAGGCTGTCCATCTGTCTGAGGATATGGGAAGAGACATCGATTCTGTAGTGGACACTGCTAAAACACATTCCAAACTCCTGCTGAATCACCGGGAACATGAATCTGAGCAGAAATTTGATTCTTTTGTACATGTTTGGCAAGATCTCATGGCAAGTTTAGCAGCAATTTGGATGCTGTAGAGAGGAGATTTGAAAACCCTGATTAAGGCAGGTTAGATAAAAACTGATTTGTGTTTGAGGTGCCCTGCGGAAATAGATTCATACTAGCTAGAAATAGTGCTATTCATCCAAACTGTGAGTTAAAAGAAACCAACACTAGAACAAAAATAGTGTGTGCAGCTAATTTGTGAAAGGACTGTAGGGTTCTGCTCAGCTGAATGCTGGTAGAAGTTTTTATACTGTTTTCAAAATCTGGCCATCACAAGGCATCTTCCACTAAACAATAGAGCTCTTAAAATTTATTGCCTTTGAATTTAGGGTTTTTGCTCTAGTTATTCAGTCTCTACTGAACATAGGGCTGAGCACTCATGCTGTAACTCATATATCCACATATTCAGGATATACATGAATGCAGTTAAAATCAATGGATTATTCAAAACATTAATTGTTTTTCTTCTTCTCTCCCTCCTGAACAGTGCTTATTTTCTATGAGAACCATCAGTTTTTGGAAGATATCTTCCTCTCAAGCCTTTTAGTATCTCCTTTGCCCAAAATACTGCTTCATATATATTTCATATAGTTCTGAGGGTGATATACTTGTGAACAATTTACTTAAAAATGAGTGATCGACACCTGTTCTATCCAAAAAAAACCTTACTACTGTCTACTTTAAGATTCTCTTGTGTACCTGGAAAGTCACACATAGCCTAGTTTTTCATTTTCTCTTAATTGTTGTAGAACATGCCACAGCCAAACGGAGTATTACAAGTTCTATAATTATTTTCCTTTATATTCAGCTTTAGTTTTCTTTCTGCGAGGTGCTATTCAATTATTCCTAAATTAAGGTCATCAGTATAAAACCGACTTGTATGTACAAACTCATTAAAGAATAAATTTCTAAACAAAATCATATAGAGGCAGCCCCCTCCCCCATATCTGTGCCCTCACAGAGAATTGACACCCACGTAGAGGCACATAAACACATGCCTAGATAGGACTGGGAGACTGCTGAAAAATTTGCAGTTTTGCAGAGTGGAGAAACAGGAGATTGTTTCACAGGGATTATAAATACACATATATATATGCACTTTTATATGTCAGTAATCAGAAATTCATATCCACAAGCATGCACATACACATATATACTTATATGAGGACTCCAAAGCACAAACTCATTTCAACTTAGCCTATTATATGAATTTTAACATTCCATTTCAAAACAAATAATCTATTCTGTTAATAGTATTGCTCTTTATATTATCCAGAGTATTTAAAGGCTGAAATAATTAGTAGCTGTACACTAACTCAATTTATAAAACTGAACATCTGGTTAACACAATGTGACTGTAAAGATTTTGATTTTCAGTGTATGAAAAGACGCTCATTCTGCAAGCATTGTGTACTAGAATAGTCTGCATTTGATTGTAAAATAAATCAAAATAAAAGCAGGAAGGGAAAAATATTTATTAACAGGCAGTAATTGAGTGCCCTTCAAATGATGTAATTTTCATGGACTTTTTACTTCATATAAAAAGTCTGATTCCTCTGTCATTTTCACATTTGTCAGTCAGTAGTAATTACACTGAGATCAGCAGAGAGACCAGTATTGAAACTGGCATAAGAAGACAAACATCGGGAATATAAACTTCTAAATATAGAATTTGGTTAAACTTTCTAGCTGCTTTGGGGGAATTTTGAAGATTTTTAATGATCTTGCATTTTATTTCACTAATCTAGAAATCTCTCCTTGGTCTTTTAAATGAATGCAAATTTCGCTCAGGTGGTTGTACTTCTCCTATTAATTTTATCTTTCTTTTAATTTTGACACAGTAAATGAGCCATATGGAAAAATGTCAGTCTGATATTTGAGAAAGAGTGAACCAAAAAATAGCCTTGATCTGTGATAAACGTGCACCGAAGAAAATGATCCAAATAGCACAAATCGTATTTATCACGTCTCCTTTAAAAGGTTTTTGTGTTTCATTTTCCACCTCAATAAGGCAGTGAACGCCGAGGTGGTGCACACCTGAAGCCCTGCTCCTGGCTCTGGGGGTGTGACCCTGTTTGCCTGCTGGTGGCACCCGGCAGGAGCGCTGCCCCTGTCGGCTACACCAGCAGCGCTTGCAGGAACCGGCTCTGGGCTTCCAGTGGGAATCCCTGGATACCACTGGGAGAGAGAGAGACAGCAGAGGCAGGTACTGTGTATTCCAACAGATGTATAGCAGATACCATATGTTCCTTTCCAACGACCGCTGCATTGCTGCATTAAAGTTCAAATTCTGAGCATTCAAGGATGTAAATATATTAAACAATGCATCTATTTGTGCAAAGAATTCTTTATGAGGAACATCCATGTGCTTTTAATCAGTTTCATGCTGAGTGAAAGAAAATTGTAAACTATGCATTAAAAGAAGGTTTGGTGAAAGTTATTTTTCCTCTATCTTCTGCATCCTAATTCGATGCTTCCACTTGCTTTCAGTGATAATATAAGTAATCTTCTAGCAACATTCATGAGGAAAGTTTGATGTGGATTTGCGCTAGTGGAGCTACATTACAATGGGTAGATTTAAGGTATTATAAAATGAGTTTTTGGATTTGTTACAGAGGTATGAAACCCCTAAGACACAGACAGATAGGACTTCCAACATATGGCAACCACTCTTATTATAAAACAAAACAGTGTTAAGTCAAAGTACCTGATTACAATTCACTAGTGCTATGTAGCTTTGATAGCAGGCTTATATTTAATGCCATAGAAACAATATAATTTATTTTTCTGTCTTCCCTTATCCCTTCGTTATTGGGTTTGTAGGCTTTGAAACCTTAAGCAAAAGGAAAAAATATAAATTATAGAAAACATCAAAGTATAGTGAAATCAAATGACATTCCTTACGATCCTTACAAAGATATCTAACACATTTCTTATGTGCAGTTTGGTCGAACTGCTATCACTGCAGAGCTGTGGTGGTTATAATTAGTAATCTTTGGGGAGCTACAGTAGCACACTTATAATGTCAAAAATATTTAATTGAATGCAATAGTTAACTTGGCAGTGTAAAAATTCATTTGATAATGAGTTAATCTGGCCAAGATTTTAACCTGTTATCAAGGGGATCATTAGGAAAAAAACATAACTATATAATTTTATTACATGCTACTTCTTCAGCTAAGTCTGTTTATAGATTTCTCTTAAATTGCCTGCTTTGAAATGTAGAATCTGGAGGTAGAGCATCTAACAGTGCACATACTCATATCTACACATTCAGTACTAAATACAAATTTTTGATGAACATCTTTTCATCTAAAGCATGTAAATTGAGAAAAATGTGACTGTGATGGACATGTCAAAAGAAAAATCACTAAGCCCCGTAGCCTAATAAACAAAATTCCGTTTGGGAAATGAATTGACTGACAAGCAGTTCCTAACAAATAAATGCACATTAGATTCAGATGCATACTGGGGTATCAAATAACTAGATAATTTATCACCAGTCAAATTTAAAAACCACATTTTCTTGTCTTGGTCTATGGTTCCCATGCACTGCTATCTTATTAACAAGACTTTAATTCTCATACTGACACACAAAAGTGTTGTACTCTAATGAACTGTCTGCTCCTTGCAGAAATCTGGTGGTAATGTAGGATGTTAGTTACAATAATGATAATCTTTAGTATTTTTAGCCTGTCAGAACTCGCACAGCCAACAACAACCAGTCTTTTACTAAAACTCTACCTCATCAAACTAACTTAATTAGCAATTCAACTCCTTATTTTTGTTTTGGATTCCCCTCTGGCTACTAATTAAAGCTTAATCGAAACTGCTGAACTGAGGTTGTAAAGAATTCATTAATATTAAAATTAGCCCCAACAATTTTTTTGGGCTGGTGCAATTTGTATTTGTTACTGTCAGGGTTTGAAATTCAGTTGAATTGTTAAGAAAGCTGTACCAGAAATTTGCTGTATATTCATATTATAAGCAGAACAAATACGATGAATTCCAATAGTTGAACAAGTAATTCATGTTTTGACCATGCACAGTTCACATTACTTGTGTCACTGTTTAATACCAACAGACAAAATGTATTTTCAGATCATTTTTCCAAAGTCATCCACATTTCTTTATCCTCCTAAGTGCTTTCATATTTTGGATAAAAGGGAATAAAAGGCTCTGGAAAAAAAAAGCAAAGATTGATTTTATGTATTATCTTGACAAGATTAATATGTTTGAAAAATGAACAGATTTACCACTTCACTTTGATTTTTCCAGTTTTCTTAACATCAAAGATTACTCCAGCTGCAATAATGGTCATTCTGAAAACTAAGATCAACTGAACTATGAGCTTCTGTAAAGGACATGTTTTAGTTGGTAACATATATCTCATTGCATTATTTTTTAGAAGAATGTAATACTTTATTTTTTAAATTAAAATCTCTGCTCTATAAATTATTTAAATATATTCTTTTCTGAATGCAGTTTATTCTTCGAAATGAGTTTAAATGTACTTTAATTAAATTGCGTAGCTTACAATGAGAAATGAACTTATATATTAATATTACTAAATACTCTCAACAATATGAGTGAAACATACTTGTGTTTGTTTCTTGTAAATTTCATAAAAATGTAAATAAGAAAGTCAGTCTTTTTATAGCAGATAAAAATGATTTTCATAATTCAAGTTCACTTTTCATTTTAACTTTTATGCTTTAATATTTTTATCGGAACATGTATATTTATTTTACCCTACAGGAAATTTTTTCAAGAATGTTTATAGGAAACAAACTTGTTAGGACTAAAATATTCAGCAACTAATACTGTTTAACATATTTTATTAAATATAAACATTAAGATTATTTATATAATGCAAAACTTTACAAAAATATACATGAAAAATTACATATGCATCTAGGTTTCATTTAAATAACATTTATGACAAAACAATCATGCACATATTTAAAAATCAACATATGTCCATTTTTTACTCACTGACTAAATCAACAATGGCATACAAGGCACACAATTTAAAATCTTGGTGACAATTTCCATGAAGTTATTCAAATACAATTTGACTTCTGACAAGAGGATGTAATTTATAAAACAGAACATGCCTATCAGTGGAACCTAAATTTGCATAATGAAGATACTTTCATTTCTGCAAGCACAGTTTTTGACATCCCAACTTGGAGCGCTGGAAGAATCCGGTGAAAAATGTCAATATAAATAAGCAGGAAAATGATTAATAAAATACCCATAACATTTATCTGATTTGAGTAAGCAAAATAAATTTTTCTTGCAAAAAATAATGATTTTGAAAACTATAATAATGTGTTTCCTAAATGTGTAGAAGGCTAGCACTGCCTTTAGCTGCAATCAGCCTTGTAAACTAAGGGAGGTGTTCTGAGTTTATCATTAGCTGATAAAAACACTGTTCTGACATTAATGTTATGCATTTTTAAACCAGTGTTTTGATTTAATTCTCTGTTGCATTTCGTATAAATATGCTGAAGTAGCAACAGAAGAGTAGCAACCCTTTATCCTTTTTTTAGTTGATAAACTTGAAATTGCTTCTTAACTTGGTCAGCTGGATAAGAGCATTCATCATTCTTGAACTGGAGAAAAAATAGCTCTTTGCCCTCCACAATTTTTTTTTTGAGTTGTTATTTCAGGTAAGCATATGCTCAGAGTTTAAATTCAAGAAATTTTGGAATAAATTTGCTTTAATTCAGCATCTCTTGCCCACCCTACCAAAGAGGATAGTATCAGATGACAATCAAAACCAAGTTACCTTTATGTTTCAAAGCCAGAACTCAAGCACACTGAAACATATCTATTTCAGATTTGCTTAGGAATACCTGGACTCTGAAGAGGCAGCAATAGAATAACATCATTAACCTAAAAAAAAAGAAAAGAAATTATACTGGAAATGATGGCTTTCCTTTATACACGTTACTAATAGGATCATCTGGAATTAAAACTAAAGAGACTTAGTTTATTTTTCATTAATCTTGCTCCTTGTTTATAGCTTCCTAATTCCCTAAATTATGAAATTATGCCTGGCTTCCTTTTGTTTCTTCTGAGCTTTGCTTTATGGTCTCTCTGATATTGCTATTGAACTGTAAATATTCTGAGGGGAATTGCTTCAAAACCAGCTTTTTCTCTTAAAAAAATATAAAACTTGTATATAAAATATACCTACAGACTCTGAGGCAGAGACATATTTTTGCTGGCCTCCATTGCTATAAAATTTAGAACACAAATAAGAACAGAATAATCAGGAAAAAAATTAAATGCAAAACAAAGCAAGGAGGTAAATCTCACTGTAAAGTATTCATTTAATTCTAAATCACACTTGTTTGTATTCAAATTAAAGAGCTAGATCATGGCTTTGAAAACAAATTCTTCATCATAGGCTTTATTCAGACTGATACTTCTCACACACATAAACGATTTATTAAAGTGAAAGAAGAGTATGTCAGCCTCATTTATTTGAGACACCAGCCTGACAAATAAATACCTTTATCAGGTGATCGATAAATATGTCTATAAACCTAGCACTTTTGAAATTAAATAACAATCTAAATCTAAATAATATTTTTTATTTCAAAGCATATTGAAAAGGTTGCCTGGTATAGTTCCGAGCAGAACTTGAAGATGACTGTCACTGCCAACCATAAAAATCTCGATGGAGAGAAAATAAAAATAAAAATGGTACAATTTCTGTCAAATACTGTGAAACTAAAACAATAAACAAAATCATGGAACAAGATCACTGGCAGCATATTGAAGCAAATAGTAATTGCTTCTAAGCTGTTCTCATCATTATAATTTTGAGATAAGTATGTATTTTATAAACATTTTCAGCTAAGAAACTTCACCACTTCTCTTTAAAAATTCCTTTTTATTATCAGTGTAGATTCATAGAAAAGAAAGAAGCAGGTTGCTAGTCAAACAGCTGAAAGGGGGGAAAAAATGGTTGTTTCAACATTGCTTTTGCATCTTTAATTTCTTTCAATGCTCTGTGTATCGTGAATATGTCAGCTGAACAGACATCTCATTTTCAATTGCTAACGTTCCAGGTACAATAGGAACGAAGGCAGGGGCTTGATGTGTGAGAGCATTTGTGTGCTTGGGATGGGAGCTTGCTGCAACATGCTGTGATGCCTGCACATCCATGGGGAACGGGATTGGCTAAAGCTGAGCTCTTCAGACCTCTCCCTCTCTGGGGCAGGATTTGTTTACCCTATATTTGTCATCCAAACTCCTTCTACAAATAAATACTCCGAATTCTGTTTTGCATGTGTTTAGAAATTACTATGACATACTATGGAGTACTGTGAAATACTGATTTTTAAAATTACTATATTACTCAGATACGAATACTTTTGGTTCTGAATTTTTCCAACATGGAGTGATCACAAATGGAGCTCTATAGCAGCAGGTCACCTGGAAAAACTAAATCCCAGCAGCCTTCCCTTCCCCAGTTTTTAGCAGGGAGCACCCTCACTCCCATAGCTTACTCCACACTCACAAGTGGAATCAGACATAAATGCATATTGCTTTTAGTCTAATTTCTGCAACAGAAAAAATTTTCAATATGTTGGCATATGTCTCGGAGATACTCACATTTGGGAAGGCTGGGAAAGACCTACAGATTTTCCTTTTTTTCTTGTGAAAAAGAAGCTCACAAACATTTTAAAATACACTCTTGTCACATGACAGCTGGTAAACTCAGCAGAATAGGAGGGGACAGCCATGTTCCAGAACACAAACCTTCTTCTAAACCAAGAGAGAGCAGAGACCCTGTGCTTGGACTGGAGGGAAATCTTTGCTCTCTCTAATCCCTTTCTGACTCTGCCTGTTCTCTTAGAAAATCCACAAATACCAAACTGAGGCAAAACTTGGTGGTTTATTAAAACTGGACTGCTAAGACAAAGAATGTACTTCAGCATCCTCGGGAAATTCAGATATTCTGTACCAGAAGAGTGGGAGTGGAACTCTTTAAGAAATAGATGATAGAAACTTGAAGGCAAATCTGAAAAAGTGCTTGCTGCCAAAGGATGGGAGCAAATGAGTGACAGCAAAAATAATTAGATGTTGGGATTAGTATATACCCATGAAACTATTATTTTATTAAAAATAGCAGTACATTAAGATTTTCAGTCCCATAGTTTGGATTTTTGCTGCTTTGAGTAATCATTGCTGCTATTGTTTAACCATTCATTGAAATAATAAGGCAAACACTTCTGTTTCCAATCGTGGTATTTGTTATGTTCACAGACCTCATACTAAATGCTCAGAACGGCATTTCTTCATAACACTAACGAGTAATTCTGCTCCAAGCATTCATTGTCCTACCAGCTGAAGGGTTAGCACCGGGTAAGTCCCCAATGTTCTGAGCAAATTGAAATACATTTTAAAATAATTTCTGGTTCGAATAGTTTTAAAGTTTTCTGTACTTGTGCCTTGAAATAAACAGCACTCTCTTCCCCTCCCCTCCACACCCTGCTCAAGTGCCTACATGTCATTGCTTTTTATTAAGACAATCAACATTAAGTGTTGTATTTGACACTGGAGAGTATTTTCAAAAATACAGGGATGGAGTAATCTATATAGCCATTTTCATTAGTGACAGCAATTTTGTTCCTGCACCACACACACATCATAGTATTTTAAAAAGAGGAAGTCCCCTTGATTCGAATCCTCGATTAACGGGCGATGTTTGACTGCCGTGAAGAGCAGTGCAGGGTGGTGGGAAGGAAAGCAATGCACAGTCAGGAGGAAGAGATTAACGAGGCACGGGGATCTGCCTCTCCTATTCCCTCCCTAGCCCCATCTTCCGCAAGCCCTCGTGCGAGTCCCTGGCTGGGAGGTGACCGATGGATCCCTTCCTCCGTGGGTCCTTCAGACACCAGGGCTGGGGTGCCGGGCCACGCTCTCAGCAGTGTCTCCTGCACCCACGGGCTCACATTTCAAGGGTAGTGGAGCACTACCTCCACTCACACAGGTTTCAGTTTTTAATGTGGAAGCCAAATGCACACATTTTGGAGGTAAATTATGCAGAAAAATACTTTACATTTCTGCTGAGGCAAATGGTTTTTAAGTAGGTCTCATAATTACTTCAGGTGGAGAATGTGCTTTTTCTCTTTGGTCTATTCACTTGCAGTTCATATGAGGAAGGATTATATTACTATCATTACACAAATACTTAAATGGGTCCATTGATTTGTTTAGAAATGAGATATCAATGACAGTTAATTATTCAATAACTGATCATTAATTTTGGGCTAATGATCAGAGATCCTTAGGTCCTTCTGATTTTGCTTGGCTCAAAGGAGTAAATGAAATCTGTTTGTTAAAAGCATACAGCAGACTACTAAGTATTCATTTTCATTCTGCTACAGTAAAGTAGTGTTTTAAACAGATCCATTAAATGTTTTAATACTACTCAAGCAAACCTATCAATAGAAGAAAAGTTAAATACACACTCAAGGGGATTATTATCTAGCTGTCTATATCTTTCATCTAATCTGACACCTTGCATGTGTTTCTTTGTGGAAAACAATTTTTGCTTACTTAAATGGTCTGATTTTAATTAATCCTTCCCTCTTTTCCTTGCATTTTAAGCTATCCTTAAGATCAAGGACTGTTCATACCTACTGGGCTACAGCAGTACCGGATGATGTTCAAAAAACATTGCTTATATAATGAGAGTATCATCAGTTCTTACATTTTTAATTAATTGAACTTAATAAAGTTCATTCTAAGTGTGCTTTCCAAAACCTGTGTCATTACCCTAACGATTAATAAGCAACACAATATTTTCTCTCACTTCATCTGCATGGGATTGAGTTCTGAAATTTCCAAAGAATAAATTAGAGAGGAATTAAGGTTACAAAATTGAGTGAATGTCAAGCTGAAACTCTTTTCATTAACTCAATGCTCACTTCTGCCAAGGTCTGCAGCACATATTTGATTCTGTAACATCAGTGTGCTGAGATCATTCCAATATCATAATAGAGCACATTTAAAATGAGCAATTGAAAACTTGCAGCCTTAGCCCTGGATTTATTTGCTTTTCTTGGCTAAATGGACAGAATATAGCCTGGGTGGAGATCTGGTTTCTGTTCACTTCAGTGGAGGTAATGCCGTGTTTGGCAAGTGCAAGGAGAAATCATGGGGATGGAAGCGCTTTGCAAGAAGCTGCACAGTGTCACTTTTGCATGGGACACAGGCTTATTCAGAATGTTTTAGTAATTAAGCTTCCTGTGAAACATAATATGTAAGTCAGTTTTCAAGAACTAGTGCGACAGACGATAAACTTCTCTATCGTGCGCAGTATGTATTTTAGGAAATGTATGAAACTTATTTGAAGGACTGCGATAATTCCCATGTGCAAAACCAGAGTAGGAGCAAGCCCATAGGACATGTATGTGTGCCTGTGCTTCATGGTGGAAAACAGACTGAAAAATATAGTCTCATTAGCAGGGAGACACTGTTCTGGTAAAAAAATCCCACCGTAGTTCAAAATTGCAGCTGTGTCACTTCAGTGTGAGTGTTACTTATGTGATCACCAGAGGTCAGTGTCACCACAGGCTGCAGCGCAAAGAGGGAGGGACATGCTGCTTATAAAAAGATGAAAACAAGCTTGCCTGATCCCTCCAGAGTTTGCCCGTGCTCTAACACCAAATATAACAAATTCACAAGCCTCTTTCTTCTTTGTGAGATGGAGGGTAGATGAGTGGGGGGAGCACTGAGGAGAGAAAAGGACAAGGGAAAAAAGAATTGGAGAGCTGTAAGGAAATGGGAGCAGGAATAAAATAAACCTGGCTGGCTGCTTTGTGCCCATAAAAGATATTGCCTTCAGATTCTCAAGCAGACAAGTCCCACCTGTGTTAAGGCATGTACCTAGCAATATAAATTATTGCCAACTTCAAACGCTGAGAAATTATGAGGCTGGCTCACAATGTTTAAATAATTTAAAAGTACTGTTTTCTTTTCCTTTGTCCACAGAGTTGGGCTTCTTTTTCTTTTTGTCATATTCTCAAGCTTTGCTCCACTAGCATAACACCTGAGAACGTGTGTATATGTGAGTCTGTATAAATGTAATTTTAATAACACATGAAATCTTCAGGTTCTGTAGTTTGCCTCCAGCGGCTGCAGATTAAGAAAAATACAAGACAAGGATTATAACTGTGGGAGCTGGGAAGACTGCTGCCTCAATTTCTCACTCTCCTTTGACAAATGTTGCTATAGCTGTGGCCTTTGTGTATGGGTAAGACGTGATGGATGAGGACGTGTGAGCCATTGTTGCTGGCTCACTTTGGTGTGACACCAGACCCTGACTCACTGAGGGTATCGATAGTGCCCTCCTCCACCCTCGTGTGCCACCTGTTCTGCACCTCTGTGGGGCTGAGTGGCCATGCACGACACAGCAAAAGCTGTGGTAGGCAGCAGTCTTTCAAGAGCAGAAGGGAGAGTAGAAAGACTCACCGATCTTCCTTGGGGCACTTTGAGGTGTGTGAACAAGTTCAACAAAAAGTGCTTTCTACTGTTTTGTTCCTACTGGCATGTTTGGGAGTTAATCTCCTGCCAGTGCTAACGCAGGTTGCAGCAATTTTAATACTGGTACAGAGAAATCCTGGGGTTAGATGCCCTGTATTTTGTAGGAATTTTTTTGACAATAGCAGAATCTTTCATTAGGAAAGGAGCTTGAGTTTTTTCCTGCTGAAGCACAGTTTCTCTGTTTGGCTTTTTCAGTCCACCAAAACTCTTGTGTTTTCCATGCTGGGGTTCAAACATCAATCCAACCACACAGCTCAGAAGCAGTGGTGTAACTGCCATGAAAGAAATGTTTCCAAGCTCCCTCTATACAATGCTGTTTTAATAGCAATACAATTTTTTTTCCCCTGATTGTATTAATGGCTAAATTTGGAAAAGAGGTACTTTAAAATATTGAGTCTGGAGAATAATTTCTTGAGTAACCTGAGATATTTTTTACAAACAAAGAAAATAGACTGTCTCTCATATGGAAGGCATTTACCTGCTACCAGGCAGAACTTCAGTATTTATTCAACCAAATCAGCTGCTCTCAATTCACTTCAGGGTAAAGTCCTCTTCAATACTGCTCCAGAAAAATGATACTGCTTATCAAAAGGAATTATCTAGATAATGTCATGACAGATACATGACAAACTTGTTATCTCTGCACAAGTCTTAGGGCTAAGCAAATACAAATTGAGCCTCTTTCCCAAGGCAAAATGCAAGCTGATTTTTGCACAACCCAACAAAAGAAAAGTAGGACAGTTCTCCACACTAAGCTTGAAAGTAGCACAGGGTAAAAGTCCTAAAGCAGGCAGTCTTTAATGAAGACTCCATATTACTACATAGCAGACATTTTGATATATTTGTTCCAATACACTTTTATGTGATGAAGATTTGGGATTTGAACGATGCTTACTTGATCTCAGCATAGTGCTGAGATCTCTCTCAGCAACTTCTATGCACCATGAGGATGCTCTCACAGGTTGCAGTGCAAAGGGCTGTACAAGTGTACAGTCCTCTTTACAGTCTCATTATTGGAGTTCCATCATCAGGCTAAAAGATCCATGGCAGCAGAATCCTAACTGGTTCACATAGCTGCTCTGAATTAAAGACATAATTTTAAAATAGTAACAGAAAAAAAAATCATAGACATATAAAGTAAGAATTGAGTAAATTTTAATATTTTCAACATTTTGTTTTCCTCTAAACGTTTCTGAATATTTTATCACACATCTTCTTGTAGTAATCATTCCCCTTTCTTCCCTCCAAAAAAATTCATCTCACCTTTCCAAAATGCAGACATATCTCAGATCAAGGCATGACTCAATTCTAGAAAATTGAGAAGTTAAGACACATCTGGGAAGACACATTTCCTTAAAAATTTAACATAGCAAAAGTACTTTGACCCCCTAAAATCAAGGTCTCTTCTATAATTCTCAGTGCTTTTTATAGTATAGTCTGGTCTTAAAGTATTAACTCAGAGACACTCTCCAACCATATTTAATGGTGGTTGGGGAACAACACCCTAATTGTAAAGTAATACTAATAAGAATAATAATAGCCCATGCCAGTATGGGAGCTGGTAGAGATGAGTACATTTAGTAAGTCTGATAGAAAGCATGAAATTTAATTAATGCTCTTTGGCAAACTTCTGAGTTGTGTCAAGACATGGCAGAAGCCCCCTTACAGGTCAGTTAGCTAACCCTGTTAGCTGCTGTCGGTAACAGGCTGCTGAAAAATGTTCTGTGCCACTTAAGCTGCTGACCACTCACACCCTTTCTGTACTTTCTGCATCTTGCAGAGGTAACAGAGACACCACAGCACTGCTGGTAGCAGATGCAATGGAAACCTTCCCCAGAGGACAAGTGTGTGTAAAAAAAGATTTGTGGCAAAAATATGCATCTCTCTTTTGCAAGCTTGGGATAACAACACACTGCACCCTGTAATGATCTCTGAATGCTGAGGCATGCCTTCCGCTCTTCAGAGAGAAAAAGGCAGCAGTGAAGGCAGTAGCTATGAAAAAAAATCCCTTGTTATATCCACCATTGTTTATGGGTTCCTGAGATTGTTTGGGATGTATGAACTGTGGAAGAAGGCAGGCAAGATATTCATGTTGCTTAGCTGCAGGGATTTAATACACACATTCAGGACTGCAAATTTCCTTCAGTTTCCATATTTCAGTGAAGAGAAATAGTTTCTGCAAGGAACTGAGCTTAGGGGATCTACTTCTCTCTCTGGCTGAATAAAAAGGACGGGAATGCTCCTAACTCAGATAGTTAATTATCCTACTCTTCTCAAGATAGATGTCTAAGTGAGCTGCTTGAAGATAACACTCAGACCATCTTGGATGTCCCCTCCTGCTGAATGCTCAGGCTGGTACCTGTGAGGCTTGCCTGCTAGTGCTGTAGAGGATGAGATATAACTGAGGAAGAGGTAACTTTAAAAAGCCAGAGGCTTCTTAGGTTCCACATGACATGTGGTGGAGTAGGACATCTGGAGGACTTTAAAGTCCCAGGTGGTTTACTCAGTGTAACAAAGTAGATGAGAAAACTGCTGTGTGAGATTAGGTGATTAACAAAAAAAAAAGGAAAAAACCCTATTTTCACAAGGAAATAGTTTGGAAGAATTTTGGTAATGTGTCCAAGGTTAAAATAGGAGGCTTGTTTCAGGTTTTTTCTTGCTGTTGAGTGATGCACATCCACAGAGTCCCAAAGAAGGATGAAGAAAAAGACTGGAGACTTCTGTGTTACTGAAACCTCAGTTTCACACAGTTCTGCTAGCTCCTGCTCTGAGACCCTCTCATTTCCACCCCATCTAAACTGCAGAGCCTCATGTCTTGGTCTTCCTCTCCTGGGACAGGGGCTGCAGGTGTTCGTAGGGGAAGGACAGGGAAGGAGAAGTTGTTTGTAGGGAAGCAGTGTCACCAGGAAGCAGAGAGCTGAGGTGCTTTCTGCTGGGACCTACTGGCACTTGGACAGGCTCTGGAAAAATTGAAAGGCAGCCCTAATGATCTGCCAGTAATTTTTAAAGGTGTAAACAGACAGTTTTTCTAGTTCCTGCAAGGCTGAGATTTCTCTAGCCACACATCTTATTATAACTACTGGACAGTTAACTGTGACTACATCTCCTTGACAGTTTAGTCTGTTCTGTAACTCCAGCTTATTTCTGCTGCCTGTTATGATTACGAAAATGTATGTAAAATGTATGTATATATGTATGTATACTAAAATGCCTGGTACTAAAAAATCTCCAGGTTTCCCAGTCCATAAATTTGATAAGTTTGTTCTGGGTGTGGAGCTGATAGCAATGTGGATGGGAACTGTAGCAGTGCCTGTGATGCTACATGGAGAGAAGAGTCCTGCATTTCACAAAGCCCCATTACTCCAGCTCTCACAGGAACGCAGATAAAGCACTTGCAGTTTGGATTGTTCTTGTCTCTTTTAAAGTCCTGTCCTCAGGAGCCTGGGACTGTTGCAGGCAGTTAGGGAAAGTACTTGAAAATAGCACAATTTCATACTATGTGAAGCTGTGTTTTTCTACATATTTTAAATTATAAATTTCTAAGAGATTTTTTTTTTTTTTTACTTCAGAGCAAGGTAATGTATGTGGTGTATGTCCATATACATGTGGGTTCCTTTACTTTTAAAAGACCACCAGGGAGACTTGCTGCCAATTTTCTATAGGGAAGGAAGTGGAAATGGATGTGGATTGGTAATACCAGAATATTACCTACCATCTGGATAGGCTTAACACATGATAAACTGTGAGGTTTGGACACAAATTTGTGGTGCTTTAGGAGATTTCTTAAAAGCCTGTCTACATTGTACTGGCCTGACTCTCATCCTGTGGAGCCTTAGTCTGTTTCTTTTTACAAGGTGAACACAGAATAACAATTGAGAGATATAGCAAACTCAAATTTAGGATCGTATACTATAAATAAGAGTGTGTTTAGATCTGTTCTACCCGCCTTTTTTTTTTTTTTTCTAAATTCATCTCTTGGTATTAAATTACAGAAATCTAGATTCGTAGATTACAAAACCAGAGAGAACAACTGTACTCAACCATTTTTTTACCTCCCATTTAACAAGGACCAAAAGCCTTTTAAACTCCTTGGTTTAGCTCCAAATCTCAGCTTCTCTTGGAGCCACATAAGTTATTAAAATTTTCTAGAGTTGTTTCAATATTTTTTTCTGGTGTGGAATCTATTAAATGTGTTAACACCTTGTTTGGGACTTAATTACTGTCACCGATAGAAAGTGTAACTTGTTACTACAATTTATGACTACTGTAGGGTTGTTATAGTTATGATGGCCAGAGGGTGTAAAAAAAGCAGATTTCATAAGGCCCAGTAGTATTTTTTATAAGACAGATTGACACAGTTGAGAAAAAAAGAGGAGATTTAGCGCTTTTGTACCTAAGAGCTCATCTGTTTTTTATCAAGGATAAGAGTTAGACATAAAAGATAATACTTCTCCCTGAAAATATTGCCCAACTTATGAACTATACAGGCATAATTTTTTGGGGTCAGTTATTGCAAGGGAAAATTGTAAAGCACTACTGCCTTCTGATGGCTTTTCTCTGGCCTGGTAAGACAGAGGTTCTGTGATGTACAGTGTTAATGTACAGCTAGAGGAGGGTGAGTTTTATGCTCCCTCTAGTCCCCTTCTCTCCCCACTGCCCTCCTGCTGGGCTATGCTCTAACACTGTGTTGCTTATGCGTGAGTTATCAGGAGGCTGATTCAGCTGGCATTGTCTCATCAGTCTACCCACTTTTTATTTATCACTGCTACAGTTTCCTTAACCACCCTCAAAATTTGTAACTGATGACTTTGGCTTCAAATCATGCAGTTCTGGAGGAGTTTCAAAGGGTTGTTTAGACCATATCCCTACTAGAGATCAGATGAAAGTGAACTTACATAGATCAAACATATATTAATATATACTTAAAAATCTTCACTGGGAAACCCTCAGCTTTTCTAGGTATCCTCTCTGTGACAGTTAACTGTATGATATTTCAGAAAGTTCTTTCAAACACCTATTCTAAGTCTTTTCCTCTGAACCAATACAAACATTTCACAACATGTCATTAAAGTCTGATCCCTGAGGACCTGACTAGGAAAACATAATTAATGTGAGAATTCCCTGTTTGCAAGTTGAAGAAAAACTCATACTTTTTAAGCTATTCAAGATATACCATGTTGAGTTTATTGTTGTTTTACTTTCTTAATCAAAATTTTGTGAGGTACCAAGTCAAATGCCTTACAGTACTTGTGCGAACATTCTTACCTTTATCAATAAAACACATGCAATATTTGAAAGCTAATGAGCTGTCTAAGACAGTTCTTAATCATGCCTATTCCTTTCCAGTAGAAAAACCAAAACTTAATCTATCCCCAGCAAAGACCTTCCTCTAGCTCATTTGAAATACCTCTTTTTTTAGAAAACCGGGAAGGAATTAAATTTTTTTTGTGAAAGGGGGAAAAACAAAGCTGTTGCTTGCTGCTTTCTCCTTACCTCTTCCCATTGCCTGTAAGAAAACAAGCTGGCTAAGTTGTACACATACATGTAATTAAAGTGAAGCCATTTTGGAAATAATTCCAATTTACGATGAAAAAGTGACATATTAGCTCGCAAATGATGTGTTTCAAAATTAGAGGTGTGCATAGGTTAAATTTAAGTTGATTGTTAAACATAAAATATGCCAATTAAAAAAACCAACAACCCTACTAACTACTGTCATTTTCAGAACAAGTGAATGAGAACATCAAGTAATGAATTGAAATTAACTTGTTTCTCAGTAATCACAGTCTATCTAATTTCTTATGTCTTAAACATCTGTTACTTACACATCAAAGGAAGGGTGGTTATACTGAAAAAAAACTGGACAGTGTAGCTAGCTCCTGGGGAGCCTTCCTTGGCCAAAAGAAAATGCCCTATAATATCCAGAGGAAAAAGGAACCTGTGTTATTTTTTACCTAGATATATTTTAACCATATATTTAGTATTTACACAGAGAATACGTGCTGAATCCTATGCTTTGGGATAAGAGGGCAACAAAAATCAAAGTGATTATTCATTACAGTTATTTTCATTGTATTTGTTATACAGTCAATTTCACTACATTTTTCCCCCCAGTTCCTTTAACTGAAATCTGGCTGAAGGGAAGCCTAAGTTCAGTGCAACGTAATTTAATGGAAGGTTTAACTAGGAAGAGGTAATGAACACCTGTATCAAAAGTAGTGGTTACCATAAAATGATACGTGTGTTAAATATTTACCAGATCGCAGTATTATTTTCTGCTCAAAGTTTACGGAACTACTTAGTGTCCTAGGCTTGATGATGTGATAACCCTTGGTAAATATTGATTTTTAAATGGTGACCACTGTACAAATTTATACTTGCTAATGGAGGTCCACAAAGCAAACAGTACTAATTGAGCAAAATCAAGGCACTTCTTCAGCTCGTGTGTTTGATTTGACATATTGTGACAGACACGAGGCAGCTCCCATGTGCTTCCCACCAAAAAGAGGGATGTTCATTGTACCTCTGGGCAACATGGAGATGTAAAGGTAAAGAATGAAACGCCTGGTAATTTTGCCTTGTGTAATGTACACCATTGTAGAAAGCCAAATGAGGTATTAACTGTTCTCAAAACACGCATCATCCTACCTTCTCTTAAACATGTGCTTTTGCTGCCTCACACTTCCCTTCATGTTTTTTATCCTTTTGATCTTTGTGTTTTCAAACTCTTCGGCAAAGCAAAGTCATTGCTAATAGTTTCACAAGAGGAACGGAGGAGTCACCCTGACATCACAGGGCTGGATTTTTGGACTGCAGAAAGTGAGGTGTTAAGACTCACAGAGACGTGGGCTGGGATCTGAAGGGCCTTCCTCGCCATTGCACAGTGGCTTTGGAGCAACACTGGAGACACCATCCGTACGCTTGTACTCTGTCCATCTGCGCTGGCGTTCAGTTCTATCCTATTTGAAGCAGGGCAGGAAAGAATTCACTGTACAAGTGATGTGGAGTTACTTACTGGGTGTAAGTGCTTTGCCCATGTTCCAAGAATACTTTACATACTGCAGGCTGCACACTGGAAGATTCTTCATTTTAAATGCATAGACTTGAACAGATTGTAAGATTACTGAGAAAAACTGCTTATGTATTGCTGGACCTTAAATTTCACCCATTTACCCTAGACTGAGCACCCCAATTAAGGCTGGAGCATATCTTCTGAAAAGAAATCCTGACTTGAGATGAGTTGAATTTTTAAAAAAATGGAAAATCCCCAACTTTCTTGAAGAGGACTTTATCAGATTGTGCATTACTCCCCTGGCATTTCAAGCATGGTGAAAGTCAACATGCAAAAAAAATTTCTTCTGTCACTTTGTACAGAAGAAGCAAATCAGTTGTAGCCAAATTCGGTATACTGTATATAAATGAAAAATAAAAAAGAAGTAGCTGTGTATGTGTAGGACAAATATTTTTCAAGAGCCTTATGCCTAGAGAGGAAGTTATTTAGTGAATTATTATTACTTGATAGAGAAAGAGGATCTCAAGCCATATTTACCTGCTCTGCTAGTGCCCACCAGACAGTGAAGAGCTGTTGAAGAAGCACTGGGAGTAAGGCAGTAATGACCCTCCAAAGCTTGTCTTTGTTTAGTCCATTGCAGTGGAAGGATGTCCTGGGTTATAATGTAAGATGTGTCCAGCGGGGGTGTATTCTATCACCATCTTCGGTGGGTGATAGCATCTTCAGTGGTCCCTGCCTCCTCCCTCTGCATTATCTTTTGTTAATGGCCCATCAGTGCCTTGCCCATGACTCAGAGATAACTGGCTCCTGGACTACCTCCTGTTAATGGCCCATCAGGCCTTATCTCATGACTCACCATCCCATTGTGAAATACTGCACCCAGGGAGAGGAGCCAAGCATTCCACCATGGATATAACTGAGGTTTCGAGGACTACAGCTTTAGCTTTCTCCTCCACTGGATTCCCAGAGGATAGGAGCTACATACCTACCACTGGACCTTCCGAGGAAGACCAGACCCTTTTACTGGATCACTGCCTCAACTGAACTACATCCATCATTTCAGGAGGACTGCAGCCACCATCCCTTTGGACTGCTACTGCTACCCTGACTAACAGGGTGCCAGGCTGTATCTGACTCTGTCAGTTTAAACCAGTGCGTTTATTTTTTGTTTTGTTTTGTTTTGTTTTGTTTTTCTTCTCTTTCCCTGCCTTTATTCTGATTTTCTTAATAAATTGTTATTCTGACTTGGTGTCTCCCACTGGTTTGTTTTTTTTCAAACCAGAACAAAGGAACAAGTATAACCTAAGTCCACTGAGCTAGTTAGCCAGATACCTTCAGGCCAGAGGTATTCATAGGTTAAACTTTCCAATAAGCTCTTTTATGAATAAACTCCTGTTTTACTTCAGCTCTTCACCTTCTTCTGCAGGGGCAGCCTTTTCTAAAATATTTCATGAGTATTTAAATTAATTTTATGTTCCATGTAACAACCTACTACAGCTTAGTTTGACAGCTAAAGATCTTTCATCATGTTACATTCATGATTTGGCATGTATTTCAAGGATGGCTTCCACAGATAAATGGTAGTATTGGCAGGTGTTGTGTACTCCTCAGCCACCTGGACTCTGTCTGAGTGGGATTTCTTTTAGGTCTCTAACTTTTAATGGTGTTATGAGCTTATGTCTATAAGGAAAGAAGTTGTAAGAAATGACCAGTTAGCAACCAAGAACATTACTGGGGGTTTTGAATGTTTTTGCTGCTATAAATTGCAACCTATTTTTACATTTTTGTAGCTATAGAGCAATTGCATATTTGCATAAAATATATGGGTCACGAGTATGAGAACATTAACAGGTGCTTCCAACGATCTTACTGTTTCTTAGATAATAATGATATGTTAAAGCTACAGCATTTCCCCCATAGTATCTTTACTTCAAAACACTGAAACTGAACAAGGAAAAATACATACTTTTGCCTTTTCTAAAGGGAAAACCTGAGCAAAATTTGCTTAAGCAAAGACATCAGGTTTCACAGTCAGCAAGGCTGGGTAGTGAACAGAAGAGAGCCTTCTGCAGTTGGGTAGTGGTGGAGGGCTCAGCCTTTCTGTGCCACATCTGGGGACAGTTGTCCCACAGCCACACATGCTCTAGAGCCACATGAGAAGCCTCCCAGAAGCCTGGCTGACACAGTCTGTGGAGGTTGTGACTGCTGGAAACCATACATTTCAAACTGTTGTAAACTCAGAGAAAATCCTTGGCATGAAATCATGAGGAGCTCTAGGCTTTCAAAAATCCTACTAGTGTATTATTGAAGATACTTAAACCTTTCCAGCAAGCATTTCCAGCTTGGTTTTTCCCAAGGTTTCAGGACTGATCCATCCGAGGACACCAGCTGTCAGATCTGGAGGGAGCCAGCCTAGTTGTCCACATGGTTTTGTGAGATTTTGCAACAGCTAAGGAAAACAACTCAGCATGTGAACTTTACACACAGCTGAAGTTTAAAAATCTCATGAGAAATCATATAAAATCAACTGCATTAGATACTGCCCTAGAGCCTTACAAACACTGAACTAAACAGATAATACAATAACACAGAAACAGTTTCAAAACACAAAAGCATTGCAAGTTTATCTATTAATGGCACAGAAAATCACTAAGGCCAAAAGGGAAGAGAATATCCAAGTTTGTTTCATCAGCTCCTTACCAAATGGTGGACTGAAACCTGCGCAGTACCTTTAAACCTGAAACAAAATCTGGCTGCCCCTGCAAAGATGTGGGCTGGACTAGGTTGCATGACTTCAGCCCTGAATCTGATTTATTTGTACTAAACCCAGAGTTACTATTAGCAGGTTTGAAGCTAAACCTTTACATCAATCCTTACAGTTGAATTTATGAATATGTGCATTATTTTTTTCTGGGTATATTCTTAGCTAATAAATGTTGCAAACCCTTTTTTTTCCCCTTATCTTTGTACATTTACTCTGTGTTCTCCATGGAGAGTACCTTACATATTCCTAGCATCCTCTTCTCCTTTTTCTCCACTACAACTTTGATTCTACACAAGGGACACACATCAATAACTTGTATTTGTTAATATCATTTAACAGTTCTCTATCATTTACTGGTGATTTTATTTATATTGTCTCCATTTTTGTGTTACTCAGCTATGTAGATAAATGTATATATGCATATATATAGCTTTACTAGAAATAAGGAAAATGTTTTACATGGTTCCAAATCTACCAATTAAATTAGTCAAGAAGTTTTTTTACCAGTTACAGTGAAATATCTGCTGTACTGAAATCACCAGATAAATGCCATCCTGGACTTCAGCTAAGATACAAACACCCTTTTCTCCCTCATGCACTTTGTTTTTCAGTTTGCACTTCTCACTATGTTCAGAAGTCTTAGTGCAGTAGTATTAGATGTACCCAGAACACAGACCAATGAAATATTCACAAACAGATGAAAGTGATATGTGTGTTGTTTGGTGGGGGTCTTTTCGTTGTTGTTTTTGTTTTTGTTTAAAGAGCAAAATAGAAGTATATCTTGATCTTTTGGCAGGGTTTGGGAATGATTGAAACAAGCCCCAGAAGTAGGAGGAGCAGGCTGAAGATAAGCTGCCTTTTCCTACCAGTGGCTCGAACAAGGCATTCTAGTGTTGTACTGCTCACATAAGTGCTTGGATATTCTGCAGGTCATTTCCTTTGTGACTAAAGGAAGTCTAGATTTTTTGGTTTTGAAGAAAATGCTTCATAGAATATATGGACTTCCAACAATAGTTAGGTAAAATTACATTAAGATTGACATGGATGTGAGGAATCTTGGCTTATATTTGAAAATGTTTCATTCCATATCATCTCCCCTGCCATCCTCCAAGAAAACGGAGAAATAACATGATAAAAATTTAATCAGTGGGATTATGAAAAGAAGAAAAGTGCAAAATGTGTTTAGAGCTTATAAATTTTACTTGAGTTTATATATTGATTATAATGAGTTTATATATCAGCTTATTCTAGTAAAACTCTCATAAAATAGATGCCTGGAAATGAAGAACTTACTTTGTGTTGTGGTCTTTCTACATATGAGACAAAAAATTGTAGAAATAATGACTCATGTAGAGTGTGTGTTTGTTTCAAACCCTGAAAATTAAACTAGAAATATGGAGAAATCCAGTCATAGCACACAAGAGAGAACACACTATGAGATCACCAGAAGTTTTCCATCTAGGTTTTGCAACAGCTGTGGGATATTACATGGGTCCTTTATCTATAAAGATATAGAAATTCATGTAAAGTTTTGTTCATTGGCCTGGAAAACAAAAAACTTTGTTGAAATAAGCTCAAAATTACTCTTTCTTTTAGGTCCGAGACAATGTAATATGAAGAACACCATTTGGTGGTTAGATCTGTAAACTTGTTTTTGTTTCATAGGATATAATGTGTTGAAAGAGACCTATCAGGATCACTGAGTTTCACATAATTCTCTTGAAGATGTATAATTCTTTTGATGAGGAGAAGTCTCATTAACTGATGAGAAATCTACACTGGTTCAAATATTTGCAACTCTCTGGGCTTAGGCAAATTTGCTATTCTGAATATTTATTTTCTGAAATACTTGTGGGGTCTCCAGTTTTCCTAAAGAATAACACAATTTGTGTCAAATGCCACAAATTGTTTTGTTTTTTTCCTGAGGAAGTGACTTCCTAGATTTCTGTTAGAGCTACCCATGTTGTACGACTATGTATTTTACAGTGAGAAAAAGCAAAAATATATTTAAATAGCAGCACTAGATACTTTATCCTCTGTCATTAAACACTTGTGGCCCTTTTATTGCTGTGACAGCCAATGAAGAGGGCTCAATCATATTGAACTTTTAATTGACCTCTTAGATTACTTAAAAAACTCAGATATTTGGCATGGATTTAAACAATTGGACAGAGCACAACCAACAATTATCAAACAAGACTGGGCAAGCCCAGATGGACTCTGACCTTATCTTCCTTTTAAAGAGACTGAATTTCCAGTTTCTAGGCTTCACATATACCAGAAGAAAGAATCAAAAACATAGTCAGGTTTTTCGGGTTCTGATAAGTTACATAGCCTGCTTTTTTAATCTAAATCTGAAATGCAAAGAAGCCAGAAGTCAGTTAAAGTAACAAGGAAATGAGGTGTGGCGAGTTTGCCATCCCTCACTCTTGTTATTCAACTATCCCAGATTTTCTGCCTAAAAGCTAGGACAGAGTTTTGCCCAAAGGGCTCCTAACTGGGCACCGTCGGGAGTACGCGGTCTCCGTCTGAGACACGGAGGTGTCGGACACAGAGTGCCTAAAAGGACACTTTCTGACTGCTCAGAAGGAGCCAGCAAGCCCCCAGAGCTCAGGGCAAGCCCAGCCCGGGTTTCTTGCTGGTAAATTCGCTGTGCTGACTGACAGTGCCCTGCAGGTCTCACTGCTCAAGGCAAGGGTGGAATTTTTCTGCAGAAAGAGGAGCTTTTGTTTTCACCTCCAATATTCACCTCTGAATTTCGGTGACCACCTCAGATAGCAACAGTTCTCAGCCTGAGCCACCCCATATGTCCCTCCTTTTCCAAAATAATCTCTCCTTGCTATTCTGCAGAAAATCTTTGTTTTAACAGTCCAATACTGACCTTGGACTGTCTAATGATCTTCACATGTTACCCAGCTCAGAAATAAGCACCTAATTTTTCATTTAACTATACAAGACTAAATATTTAGTTTAATTATTTGTGGGTGGCCATCCATTCTTAATTAGCTAAGAAAATCAATATTTATTGGATTTGTGGAAAACAATATTTAAGGCTGGAATAGCTGATTAATGAAATAAAACCACATTTTCTCATTACTTCACATTTGTTTGGTTTTAGAAAAATGTTATGATACCATTTAATCATTGTAAATTGCTGAACTGGAAGTTTTCAAAATTTCTCTAATTTGAAGTCACAAAAAAATTAATCATGTCCCAAAGCACCCTCTTCGTATATTCTGTCTCTGAGTATATATGTTAATGTGCATTAATTATACTCTTTCTGAGCACTGTACATGTTTCTGACATGAGGATTCTACATTACAGTGAAGGATTATTGTACTTTCTAGACCCACTGCAGCTACAGCAGCTTCAATCACTTTAATATATTTTATTACAAGTAGCATTTAATTAACAGTACATCTACTGTCCATGTGAAGGATCCAGTATTGCACAAATTTAGGCACATTCTTAATTTTTTGCATTCTGAATAGTCCTATAGAACTGATGGTTTTGTTAAAAGAATAGGATTCTAACCCCCAAAAAACCATTTAGACTTTCACTGTTTCATGAAGTGGCTGGCACAGCAGAGACATGAAAGAGGAATGAGAACTGTGACTGAGAAAAACAAGATATTTTGGGCAGGATCAGGAGACCAATTTCATTTCTGCCTGTATTTTATTTCTTAAAAGGAATTGATTTGCTGAAAGATATTAGTTTCTTTGTGTACCTGAAGGGGCCTTCTTAATATGCTGAGGTGTGTCTTGCAGGGTAGGTTTAAGGTGATTGTATAGGACAGTAAGCAACTCTGTTGGGACTAGAGCTTTTACCACCTCTATCGTGAAGAAGATTCTTTCAAAAATATAATTTTTTAAAAAAAGAACTATTAGAGGACACATCTTTTTGAGAATCAAGAAAATACAATATTAGCCTTTAGGGGAAAGGGCAGAAAAAAGACAGCTTTAAAAATTTGTCTTGGTCTGGTCAGACCAAGTCACACACCTTGTTCATGCCTCTTCCTTGCATGGATTTCCTGAAAGTTCCTCAAGGCAGATATAAAGTATCCTGAAGCAGAGAGTTAAAAAAAAAACCAAACCATCGCTGTGCAAAGGGGAGGTCCCAGAGCATTTTCAAAGTCCTGATAGTTGTTTTGTGCTTAGTTTGTACCTTTGGTCACACTCTGTGTTAGAGATGTGGCTGCAGGAAAGATGGGAATCTTCCAGCACTGCCTGAGCATGGTTTAGGATGAGGTTAGCGAAGACACAGGATGAACTGGTGCTTTGCTAAAATTTTGTCTTTCTGTTGGTAGTGGAAATTATTTATTAACATTAAGAAATGAAAGAGCCATTATATAATTGCACATGGCAGAGGAATGTCAACATTCAATGGCATAGATCTATCTATCTATCTATCTATCTATCTATCTATCTATCTATCTATCTATCTATCTATCTATCTCTGTATATTTAATCACAAGTTTTAACATATTTCCTTCAGAAAGCATGCAATTTCTTCACACTGGTATTGAACTGCAAGCTATCTGGATGCTCACACTGTTCGAAAAACGATTGCTTCCCCTTTCTGTGAAACCACTAGGTGGAGATGTAGGTTTACCAAGCTAGGATTGCAATAAGCTTTAAAAGGAACAAGATTGAAAAACGCCTCTTAAAAAAAAAAAAAAAGTACCAGATTGATAAATTATGTATCTTGTTGGTTACAAATTCCAACACATCTTTGAAGGAGGAAAAATGGGAAAAAACTAAATGCTCAGTTGTAAAATTGTCCAAGCAAATTATTATTTTTTAAGACACAAGTTCTGATGTTTAAGACTGAGAGAATAATCACTTCATGTTATAAATTGTCTGCTGCCAATACACACACATTTTCCTTTATTCTTCTACCAGCTGCTAGCTCATGCTATCAGTGGTCAGGAACAAACAAACAAAAACTACCCCTAAATTTTTTAGACTGCTTTCAAACTTTCAAACCAACATGCTAGCATCTGGTAGATTTCAGGACTGTTTGCTCAAGTTGAGGGAATTACTTTTAGTTCTGGCACTTTTTCAGCAGGATCCTGATATCCAGTATAATATCTAAAAAGCAAATTATGATATTCTAAGCTGCTTCCTTTAAAATAACACTTCCTTCTTTCTGTCTTTCTGCCATATATGGTTAATCATGGAAAACGAAAATAAGAAGTCAAATGAAAGAGATTTTTATGTGTACTGCTTCTACTTTCCTTCTACATAAACCTTTTTGACTTCTGCTGCTTATCTACATGCACTGCAAACTCTCCCACAGCAGATAGCCAGAATCTGGGCATTTAACAGCTCATGTTAGTTTTTCTGATGGGTAGGAAAAACAAGTGCAATCTTGACTTCCACCCCTCAGCATCAAAAGGAAGTTCACTGATGTAGTCTATCCTGACTTCGGATGCATGTAAGGGCTCTGTAAATTTTTTCTGTTCATCTTTTTACTGTAACTTCCAAAATCCTGTTGGAAAGAATGTGGAAATGAACTCACCTCCTTTTAAAACATTAGAAAAATAAATGGGTGTTAGATATTAGTTTGGAAAAGGTCAGTATCTTCATAAAAATGACCCTTCCTTTTCTATAACCTTGGATATGGACCTGCTTTTAGCCAAGTGCATGAGATTTAATACCATTTACTACAGGCCCTCTAATTCCGCTAATACTGTGTGAAAGTCTTAGGTGTAAGTGGGTAAATCATATACCAGTTCTAGCTTTTTTTTTCTTTTGATTTCTGCCAAAGTTTTCTTAGCTAGTGAGAAAAAAAAATGGGAATGATATTTCAGAAGTAAAACTTGAGAATTGAAGTATTTTAGATTATATTATTAATATTAGTGATATTATTTCTATCAGCGCCTGAAATTTCTAGGGCTATTTCTAGGGAGGACAGCATAAATGGGAGTAACTACTAAATATTTGAACAAATTAGGTCAAAAGAAGGGAGGCACTTCTTTTTCTGCTAGAAAACTCTTTAGACCTCCACCATCTGACAAACTCCCAGAACTGGTGATGCAGGGTCCTGCAGCTGTATTCATCATATTCAAGGGAAAATGCAGGCTGTTAGGAAGATAAACAATGAAGTTCTTCCAAAAACTAAAACCACAGAAGGGGAACAATTATAGTGAGAAATATAAGAAAATGGAGCTTCTTAAACAAATGGTATTCTAATTTTGCAGAAGGTGTATCCTCACATCTTAACAATATTTCTCATACTCTTACCCTACCCTTCCACACTGCACTGCTGCCCAACTGTTAATAATAAAATAGGAATCCTCATTATTTATGTGGACTAAAAAATTTCAGGTTTCTTAAGGATAAAGTACTTCAGATCTTGCAAAGTGAAAATAAGATTAATAATTGTTTTTTATTTTTGAGTATTACAACAAGACCTAAAAAATAGAAGAAGACATAAATCAGTGCTCAGTTGAAATGTAAAAGGAAACCTGGTTGGGGAGGTGTCAGAGTTCAGTTTTGGACTTAAAGGACTGTGTGATTGATTAGTATTATAAAAATCTGTAATTTTATAAATATCTGCATCTACACAAGCTAAAAGTTCTTGTGTGCAGAAAGAAAGAAAGGAAGAAATAAAGAAAAAGAGAGAGAAAGATCGAAAGATCCCTGGGACACATAGAGAGGATAAGGTTAAAGCTTCAATTTGCAATGCACTGCTTTCAGGGGGAATCTTTGGTTTTTTGAGAAGCAGAAAGAGTCACTGAGGTGAGAGTATTTCAACTGACAAGGAGCAGCCTGCCTGCCTCCAGGCTAACACTTTAGCTCCATCCCAACTAAAACTTGGGTTTGTTTGATCCAGTTCAGATCCTTACCCCAACCAACCCCTGCTTCCGCCTTCTCAGCCGACAATCTGCCCATCTTTTCATCCTACATTAGCTCTGAATGCCTCCTAATCAGTTACAGATTTATAAGGACTACGAAGAGCCCCTGTATTAAACAGGTTTTTGTCCTCAAATGTTGAATATGAAGTTCTTCTTACAAAGCATTTCCTACTCTGGTCACACACCCACACACACCTACTGAGGTACTTGCTGAAACAACCCAGCACAGAATTAAGGCTCTTCTGACAGTTGGGGAAAAGAAAGATTTCATCTTAATCCTAACGAAAAAAAAATGAAATAAAAAAAAAGAAATAAAAGGAAAGAAAAGGAAAGAAAAGGAAAGGAAGAAACAGTGTCTGGCAGGGGACGCTTTTACTTTTAGTCTGTAATGTTGCATCTTAACCCTTTATAAGCTACAGTCCAAGTTTGCCTCGAGTCATACCTTTTTTTAATGTCCCTTAACAAGAGGCCAAATTGGAAACAGAAGCTGAAAGAGGCAAGAGTTTTCCAGCTTTCAGATTAAGGTGGCAGCACAAAAGCTGGGTACCTGAGTTCCCGGTTTCTTTGTCAATCTCCCCTCACAAACAACCTTCCCATCTTCAGCTCTCTCTTTAAAACTATCTGCTAAGGCTGTTGGGCTAAGTTAGAGTACCTTCTACCGGGCTGTCCCTGGCTTTAGAGTCTGCTATGTGCAGTGCGCAGGCTCACAGGCAGAAACACCCTAGCTCGCAGCCACTGTAACAAACTGGAGGGCACGGGGAGGGGGGAAGAGAGTGGGGAAGACCACCCTCTGACAATCACATCCCAGGAAAACAGACATTCCCCTCACCTTGAAACCCTCTCTACTTTTAGATGAGAATACATTTGATCAAAACACGATGCCATTCATCTTATGTGGCTGTTTGTCGATCATAGCTCCTGGAAGGATAAGCAAACCCTACGGAAAGGCATTTATCTAAATTATCCTGATAAAATGCTATCACTCTGTGGGAAAAGAAAAATGAGGCAGAATGCTAGTTTCTACCCAATTACACTAACCTGAAGGAAAATCAGGATGTGAAGTTGAACTACACTTAACAAAAGTTGGAATATTGGTTTCAAAAAAAGAGAAATACTTTCTTTAAATGAACTTTCTCCTTTGTGAGGATTCAGTCTGTTTGAAAACAGAAAGAAAAAAAGAAAAAAAAAAGATTAAAAATATGAACTGCCTCTCCCATTCAAACAGCATATAGTCAGTGTTTGTGATTTTTTTTCCCTTGACAACTAGATAAGAAGATAAATGCATAGTTTCTCTTAATTAGCCTTTCTTAATTAAAAACACCAGAGGTATTTGTGATCATAATGAACTCTTCTGACAGAATGGTCACTTGTTCTTCTGGATGTCACTCCAAGAAAATTAGATTTATTTTTTTAAAGGGTTATAAATTCTGTGCTGAGGAAGAAATAAATGATGCCCACAAAACAGTGTCCCCTTGGTTTTATCTGAATGAGATGGATGTGTATCTTGTGGGTTTTAGAATGGTGTGGGGCAGTATTAGCCATCATTAGCACCCCAGTATGGATCCAATTCACTAATTACTTATGCTGTCTTGGTTCACTGAGATTTAAGTACCAAGTCAATCCCATTATCTGCAGTCTCCCAAGCTTGCCAGAGTCATCCGTCTTTTATGGAAAAAAAAGCACAAGGGTTATCAATAGGACCCTGAAATACTTGGGATTTTCCCACTTCAGGAGGAGGCGAGATTAGTCCTGACTAAAGTTGCATCTTCTCTAAGCTGCTACTTTGGATGTGATAAAAGTGAATGCTGACAATTATCCATTACTACATAAAGAGCAGGAGAGAGAGAGAAGGAGGCAAGAGCAGCGAGGAGAGAAGTCTGCCACACACGCCTGCATCTGTCCTACGGTCGCAGGCAGCTTTTCATATCACCTCAGAGCTACAAATTACAATTCGTCTGTTACAAACACATGATAATATAGTCAGAAATCAGAAATTAAAATATTCCAACGGCCTCGGGCCTCCTCAGAGAGAAAGAGAGAGGGAGAGAGGCTGAGAGGGAGAGAAGGAGGAGGGAGAGGGAGAGTGAGGAGTATGCTGAGCCCCTGCACTGCCTGTGTTGTTTGTGCCCTCCCTTCTCCATCCTACATGTTTAATGTCTGCGGCAGTACCGAGGCCTTGTCTGTTTGGGATGGTTGATTGACATCTGCTCTGCCGAGAGGAAGGAACTGGCAGCTATTGGCAGCACTGTCACGTTCATTTGCACACTTTATGAAGCAGCAGTGTGGCTACTAATACAAAAAGAAATCTTCTAAGCAGCATGACATCTCTTGGAATGGAATATTTGTCTTTACAAATGATTGCACTGCTGCCAGTACTTGACATGGTGCTCGCAAACATGTGTAATTGTTGGAAGTGTAATGATGATTATTTGCATATTTAATGTTCAAACAAGTACTGGAGAACCAACTTAGACTAAACCTTTTATGGGAAGGATTTAAATATGTTCAGCATCAGCCTGATGAGTCCCAGAAAAGAGTCGGGGGTCTGAGGGAAGAGCTCACAAGCACGGTTGCTGCATGAAAGGGAGTGAGAAATCACCCCAGAATGCGACACTTTTATAGGTTTATTTTGAGACAGATTTCATATAAATTCCTCTCCCATTCATTTTAATTGCCCAAAATTATATTTAAACGTAATTATACGAAAATTTAGGAATGATCTACTTATCATGTGTCTGAAATCAGCCAAACAGCAAACTGAGGAAAGTAGATGTGTGAGCACATGTTTACCAGTAACATCAGTTTACAGAAAGCCTGTGCATGATGGCAATGGCACTCATTTTAAGTCTTTGGCATAAGCGTGAGGAGAGTGAAGGTCATGGGAGGGAGGCTTACAAACCCTTTTTCCTGGGCTGGAAATGCAGCACTGAACATTTGTGCTGGAAATCAGAGCCATGCCCAGCTTGATAGAAGAGAGCTTTCCTCCTTGTAGAAAGCACTCCTGTTTCTGCCTTAGACTTTTCACTTCCCTGTTCCATATTAATTTTTCCTCTCTTTTAAATCTCGTCACACAGAGATCTATTCAGCACACAGACCTTATATGCACACGTGTGCACACAGGCATGCAGTTGCACATATGAAGGGGAAGATGATTTAGCAAAGGGCTCTCCAACACAGCAGAAAGAAACAATACTTTTTAAGGCAGTATTGTTCCCCTGGAACAGATACACATTGATTTCATCAGTGGAATAATTTCAGATGATACAGATATATGAATGGCAATTTAGCTCTTCAACTTAAGTGAAGAATTTCTTTAACTGAGGACTTCATCTCTCAGCTACTTTTCTGACCTTAAGGACAGGTCTTGTACATTTGAAACTTCCCTTTTTTAAAATATTTATCTTAGCAGTTAGCTTTCATCTTCCCACCCTACCCCAACTCTCCTTCCTTCCTACGTTTTCTTCTCATTCACTTTCTTTCTCTTTTTTGTGTGGTCTCAGTACCAAGAGATTTATAATCACCAAATCCTACATTGTTTGAGGGGCAGCACAATAAACTTGACTCAATTATCATGCTTTAAATTGATTTAAAAAAAAAAATCTGATGGATGAGTAGAGACTGAATATCTTTGTCTCTGACCCTGTCCTATCATCAGCAATTCTCTGGCAGGACTCCCACTTGATTGACAATGCTGCTAATGAACACTGTCTTAGGCCATGTAATGATTTACCTGCCATGAACAAGGTTTGGCAATGCTACCTTTGCAACCCATCAAAAAATTATTCCTTTAAAATCCAGATATACTGTCTTGAAACATGGAAGTGTCTGGAAATTATATAGAAAAGTGGAGGCATAAGATAAATACATGTCTGTTCATTAAGTTAATTAGGATTGTTTTGTTGCTTATCTTGTTCCAAAAGCACTCCCCCTCTATTTATTTTAGCCACCTGTTGTCTCATCCTCATGAGAAGCCAATATCCTCCTTTATCTGACCAGCTCTTACCCTATTATTTACCTTGGCCAACAACTAATACAGAAAGTATTCAGCTGACTGTGGTTGCAATCATTCTTCCCTACTGAATCTATGTTGAACTTCTGTATTTGTTTCTTTAAATTTTTTTCACTCACTCTCAGATCATCTGCCTGCTCTGATTTGCCTTCTAAGAAGCTGAAGATACAGAAAAGTTTGTCCTGTATCTAGAACTAGTGAGCAGCTCGTTGGCCTCCTGGCTCTACCTCCGGATCCCAGCCAATCCTCCTCACCATACAAAGAGAGGGAAAATGCTATGGTGTGAAGGACTCCTCTGTTGACCACAGCTGTATACAACACCCACTAGGCCCTGAGTAGGATTCTGGAAGAATGGTATCAATGTTGCTTTGTCAGCAGTGAAAAGGGTCTTTTGCTTCTTCAGACATTCCAAAACACCCAAACCCATGCTGGCTGGTGCATTGAACACTGCTCAACGGGTGTGCCTCAGTATGTACTCCAGGTAAACTTCCACAAAATGTAACTTACCTGAAATACAGTCTTGCATTTTTGTAAGAAGCTAATTGCTAAAGAAATGAGAGTGAGGATAGGGGCACTGGAGGGTGGCTAGGAAAACTGATGTTAAAGAGAGGAGGGGCTCATGAAAGAAACAGACTGCAAAGTTGAATTTAGTTCCTTATGAAATTCTTTGAAGAAGCAAAAGTATTTAAAAAACATATGACAATAATTAGCAGTATTTCTTTGGGGATTTGCTTGTTTGACCTTAGCCTTTTAATCTGTCAAAATATGCTAATAAGCCTGACAGACAGAAAGATAAAATACAGAGACAGATGAACTAACTGAGAAAACATCAGTACAATACTGAATACACTTGTGGAAAAAGAAAAGAAAAAGAGTGCAATTAAACATTACCTCAGTGCTTTGATGACATGCTCACTATCATGGAAAAGTTGCTTTCAAATTGGAAGGAGTGTATACATGAGGTCACTAAGACTGTGGCTGGCATCTCTGATTGTTTTATTTTGAATAGAGAGACTTTTTTCTAAGTACACTTTCAGTCTCAAATTTTAATCTAATGTGTTGAAATACCATTTTCTGCACATTGCCCTTCTGCTGGGGATCACTGGTTATGTGACAATCCATAACCTTATGGTCTGAGAATCCTAGAGCTGTTGAACAGACAGGCAAGAAGTTTCTTTCTGCTTTGAACACCTGTGAGGATGCTTGGTTTCCAATGGCAGTTTATTTTTGTTTTGTTTTGTTTTGCGTGTGAGACCTGTAGGCACTCTGTGTGAAGCCAATGAGGATGATGGTCCCCAAAAGAAATAGGCACTTTTAAGAACCAATCTATTTTTAATTCAAGGTGAGCTGCACAAAAAGGGTAACTCAACAGGAGTAAAGGGCAACACGAGTCAGTTTTTTTAGGACACAGGAAAAGGGGTTTAAATTTTCCTGATTTTATTTTTCATTTACAAAATAACCAATTCTGTCTTCTCACTATAAATAAAAGGACTTTTGGTGGTACGAGAATAAGATCATACCATAACAGGCATTTAGAGAACTGTTATTTTTCTCTACATGTAAATCTTCTCAAGGCCTTTCTATTCAAAAAACTGGAAAAACTGCCTGATGGTGGTTTTTTTCTCATTGATACCACCTATCCCCAGACCACCAGAGAGGCTTTGTCCAAAATCAGAAACATGAGGTTGTGATGATCCTCAGTAAGATAGTCATTCTCACTTCCACTCTTAATAAGTCATAAAGAAGTTAAGAAATTTCACTCTGCTGATGCTCTCTCCACATAATGGACCTGTTTCCTGATGATGAAGATAAGAACTATTGGAACCACAGTAAAAAAACTTAGGCATACTTTCCCTTTCAGATATCCTGTTGCTATGAGCTCTAATCCAAGAAACTAAACCTAAATCAGGATGTAGACTTCTCTTTGCTGTGTGACTAAGTTGGGCAACTCACTTCCATGAAGTGAGACTCTGAAGGAGTTCTTCAAAATAAAATGTTTGCACATTGTATATCAGTGTATCTTATTTCCTGACAGGACATCTGATACTCAGCTTTTCCATACAGCCAAATGAAACATGACATTTAAAACCCCCTTTTTTTTCCAATGAGTGAGCTACCCACCCCACTTAAGCTCCCTAAAAATATACAGAAAATGAAACACAGACATGTCTTAGCAGCCAGAAGTGTGTCTGAAATTACTGCCTTTGCAAAGCTTTTACACTTAGTCAACTTTATAATCACTTAAAGAGCTCATCCAAGATTGGATTTTTAAAAATGTAGCTAAGGGCTTTCTTCCTCTCTCTGAGCCAGATGCACAATTATAAGCCAAAAATTAAACCCAATTAAAATTTAAAAAGAAGTGAACATGATCTAGCTGAAGGAGCTACCCGGGGCCTACTGTTCAGGAGCTGGGTGACCTGCCACATCCAGGGTCTTGCAAAGGCCCTCACACCAGCACCTTGGAATTAAGCACGGTGATGTGCACGGTGTGATCCGCACCTCGTTACATCACTGCTTTTCTGGTTAAGCATCATAGCTGTGCTTATTGCTCGGCTTCCACCTGCAGAACGTGATGCCTGCTTCTCGAAGCGAAGGCTCTGCTCAGGTGTCACCGGTGGGAAGGAGAGACGACTTCCCAGCCAGGCTCTGCTACGGGCAGCGGCAGATGTGTCCCTCTTCGGATCATTCCCAGTAGCCACCTTGGCACACAACCTTCCGAGATGTAGGGGTGAGGAGCAGGCAGGAAGGCACGGTCAAGGATGAGCATCCCCCCGAGTCCCCATGCCTCGCAGACCCACCTCCGGCCGCCCCAGCCGCTGCNGGTAGCAGAGCCTTTTCTCCCCGGCGGCTCGGAGAGGTGGGCCGGGGCTTTCAGCGGGGCTGACAGATCTGAAGTTTTGGAGGTTGAATGAAAGAAACACTCAGCTAACAAAACAGTGCGCCACAGAAGAAGTTTCATCTGGTCTGGCCAAATCCCTCCTTTCTTTCCATCTTTTCTCTCCTAATAACAGCTGCCCTCTCATTCCCTGTTACTCCGCTGTGAAGAACAAAACCTCCCTCTGACTATCTGTTTTTCTTTTCTTCCCCAGAGTAGGTCTCATTACTGGTGATTAGCAGATGATTAAAACCAATTCAGCTTCCCCCAGTAGATATTTTCTCCCTGTTTGTGACTAACGCGTCAGTCTTCAATGAACGTGCTCCTAAGCTTATTAACGGGCTCAGAGGATTAGCTGCCACCGAGCGCCGCCGCTCCGATATTGTGATGCAGCGAGTGACATGGAACCATTTGCTGAGCACAGGCAGGGCCGCTGGGACCAAATATCTAAATCACAATTTTAGTTTTCGTCTAGGGGGGCAAGGGGGAGGAAATCCCAGCAATAATTACAAAAATCAAACGTTTGGCCAAGTCTGAAAATAGCCTTAAACTTAAGGGCAGGAGGACTGCCGTTTAGGAATAACAACCCTTCGCCCCACACAAAAAATAAAACCCCAAGCCCGACCCAACTTAAAAATACAGGAGGTTCCCTCACAGGGCGATTAGCTGATTTGAGGTCCAAAATGGACCGTTTTGGTCAGCCACCGCTGCAAAACATACAGGCCCCTCTCGAGGCTGATATGCAAAGGTGTGGGTATGTATCACATCTCTCTATCTGCTGCCTGTATATTACTATGTAAAACCCCAGACTGTAGCACTCTCAAATCGGAGATTAGAGCAGGATGCAAAATTAGAAGCTTCACTTTATCCCACCCACCCCTCTAAAAGCGATCAATCTTAAATAAAATTTAATAGCTAATAATAAAAGAAAAAAGGCCGAAATTATCTGCAGGCTTGAATAATGCAGTAAATTATCTCAGAGAAAAAGAAAAAAAACCATTGTGAAACAAGTTAAATAGGCCATGAAAAATATTTTTATTTATATGTTTTCTATTATTTTATGCTTTCTATTTGTTCTAGTTTTTTAAGGATTGCGGTATTGAATTGTGGCCACCTTTATAAAATTGACCCTCTGAATTACACTTCATTAAACAGACAGCATAGCCCAGATAAATAAACTGATTTGTACTCACATTCCTTTTAGGGTCACACGAAACTCAAAAATGACAAGAAAATCCATTGGAGTTTTAGGAGAAATATCCTGATGAAAAAGACCCCTTCCCTTTAGGAACAGAACAGAAAAGAACAAACGTTTTTCTAGAAATTTCTCATAAAATGAAATTATTAAAGCAATATGGATTTCTGATTAGATTAAATATTTTATTTGGCATGATCAGTAAAATTTACTTTCCTTTGAGTTTTCTTTGTTAATTTTTGCAATAGTTGGTATTCATTTATTGTATGTTATGTAAGCAGAAATGTGAGGAGTTTTAATCAAATTTCTCAATTCTGTAAAATCCTGGCAATATGCACTATTTATAAGGGCACTTTCAGAATTCTGGAAAATGTCTATCACAAAATCTATATTTTTCTGCACTGAGGATTGTTTCAGGGGAAGATTTTAGCATGGAAAACTCTGGTGACTAAACAAAGAGTTAGAACCACAACTTTAAGCATCCAGCTTTGAAAACAAACAAACCCCCCCCCCCAACCCAACTTTAAAAAGTTTAAATTAAAAAATCTGTACAAGGATTTTTTTTCTCACTCCATTTTAAAATGCTTTAAAATGAAAGGCTCCCTCAAATAATTCCCTTTTCACATCTTCAAATTTCTTCCATTTATATTTTTCATTGTCACTTTCCAGTGCAGCTTAACTCTGAGTGTGCTGAAGCTTGAAATGTAGCTTCCAATTTATAATAGCGACAGGACATGCAGCAAATGTCAACAAATCCCCTGTCACCCAGGCAAGGAGGAAATGTGAGAGGTAAGGCAGAGTAGCCCTTCCTTGCTGCATAACACACACACACACACACACACACACACAAAACCCCCCTTCAGTTTAAAAAAAGAACTAAGAAAAATAAAGAACTAAGATCCTACTCATGAAAAGCTACATGAGCCCATTAATATCAAACCAAAACCAGGACAGGAGGGTGACACAAGTTGAAAATTGCCAGTTATACATACAACGCAGGTATAGACCTATGTGACTATTGATATGTGCCTAATTTTAAAATTAAACTCCCCCACCATATGCCTCCCTTTTTGCAAAATTAAAGGAATTCCAACACACCAGACTGACCATATTCTAAATAAAAAGCACCCCATAAAACCCTCATCACTGACCTGGAGTGACCTCAATAAATAAGTAACTGCTGAAGGATCAGCTCCCTTGTTGTGAAACAATAGACCCAAACTTCAGTAGAGTGCATGCAAGAAAATGTCACAGGAGGGTAGCACAGGATTTCAGAGCAGAAAGAAAGTTTGGGGAATAACACGCACACACTGCAAGTTGCTGAAGTAACCTTTAGCAAAGGAAATTCTGCATTTGCCTTAACTTTTAAAGCAGCAGGTACCCCCGCTCTACTTGCCATTCTGTTACTGGAGATGGGGAGATGCAATAGAAATACATTGTATTCTTTGTCACCCACTCTTTTTTCCAGGACTCTGAGATGTCATTTTATAAAGTTATTCCCTGGCCAACAATGAATCATGCAAAACATAGAAGGCCACTCACTCTTTGCAAATTTTCTGTCACTGGTTTTTACTCTTTTTAATGTGATCAGTCACCTGAGTCACATTACAGGCTTATTTCTGGCTCCAGCTTGGAACAGAGTACCTGTAAGACAAGAGGGAAAGCTGCCTTTGATTGTGTCAAAAGGTCTATGAAATTCAGAGCTGATAGACTGGCTCATAAAAGAAATTTAAGAATATTTTAAATCTTTTCCTTTGGACTACTTCCTGCCTGAAAAATCCTTACTAGGAAAATGTGGATATTATGAGCAGGTTCATTCTTAAAATGGATTTTCTTCTTTTATCGTCAGGGACAGAATGTGATTTAGACAAATGGAGTGTGGCAGGGAGCTTTCTTATGTCATTTGAGGCCTTGTCCATCTGTAAGTTGAGGCTGGTGCCTGTGAAAAGCAGGGTTTGCCTGTCCATCATATATGCAGATTTGAACTCAATACCACAATTGCAAGAGAAGGAGTTAGTTCATCTTCAGAGGCTACCACCACTGAGCTGGATATTACCTCCTTAATCCCAGCTATGATAACAATCATGTGTTAGTTAAAACCACTTTCCTGGTTGCTTCACTTCTTTCTGAGACGAAAGAAGTAAAGAGATAATAAAGGGATACATACTCCATCTGCGGCCGGAATCAGACTGGCTGAGAGAGTAGTAAGCTCATGTAAAATTGAGTTTTGAATGTTAATCTTAAAACAGTCATGTCCTCGTTTAAGATATCTGACTTAAATTTAGAGGTGGCAAGCATAAAAACAGTTAGGAAAAGAAGGAGAGAGCAAGACATAGGCAGAGGACTAGTTTCAGCCCTCAGCACCTGGTATTGTTGCTAGAACACTGGGCAATACAGCAGGAGTGTTGTGCAGGCAACACTGGAGCCTTGCCTCTTCCTCAAGTCTCTAGATTCAAAACCCAGATGATTATGCAGGAGTAGTTTTCTCATCCTCTTTTTACATGGAAGGATGGACATGTCTGGGTAGGAGAGACTCCATTTTCTGATTCACTTTTGTGTTTATTCTGTCTTGCATTCAGTCATATTTTTTTTCAGCAGGAAGCTACAATGTTGTTGCTGACTTTGTATTCTGCTGTACCACAACACTGGGTAGAGGGAAAGGAAAGCAAATGTGCAGAGTTGCCAGGAGACAGATTTATTCTGAACTTCAACACCATGGCACTTCCACCATGGCACTCCTCCTTTCTTCCTTCATTCCCTTGCTCCAGGCAGGAGGCAGATAGACCAGATATTGCAGGAAATGACCAGCTCCTGTTTTTTGTACTAAAGCATTCAGTTCTGTTTAATTTTGAGCCATTCACAGCCCCCAAAACAGTGTGAATGTTTTCAAAGAATGGCTGTGAAATGGGTGCAACATGGAAAATTCAAGTGGCAAATCTGCCTAGAAGCATCTGATCATTCTTTTCCTGCTTTCCTGCTTCCAAATGCCTATTTCTTCTTTGTGTTTAAAAGTAGCACTTGGAAAGAGGGAAAATAAATCAATCTGTTAATCTGTTTTTCTTGTGAAATAATATCTGTTTGAAAAAGGCTCTTAAATGTGGTTTAGGAATGGGGCAGAACTGGTGTTCTCCATCCACACCTCTGCCACATTCAGAGGACTATCTGAAAACATATGCCACCATAAGAAATGTATCTTTAGGAAGTAGTTTTTATTTCTTTTCTGACCTGAAGTTGAATCCTGACTTGCAGCATAAATGGGGATGTACACAGTCTGAACTGGCTTACCACATCTGTAACTTTTTCCTAACTATTAATAGACTGCACTGATTTTAATTGGACTATGAAAAGAAAGAACTTGAAGAAGCTATGGAAAACAATTAGTGATATTAGAGTATGGATATGGTAAAATTAAGGAAATAAAAGCCCTATAATGAGTTCAAAAGCAATAACAAGAGCCTTATATGTCTAGAACAACTATACACAAAGGCATGCAGAAATGTAGCCTGCTAGGGTGTAGGACAAAGAAATACAGCACGCTCATACCTTGAGGGTGGATCAGAGTGGGGGAAACCAGAGAGTATTGGTCAGATACTGGAGAAAGGAATTATTGTAGTTGCAATTTCTAAAGAAATTGAAAGTAGGACTACTTTACCATGAGGAAAATGGATTCATACCAGGTAGACAAGAAAAAAGAAAAGAAAAGAAAAGAAAAGAAAAGAAAAGAAAAGAAAAGAAAAGAAAAGAAAAGAAAAGAAAAGAAAAGAAAAGAAAAGAAAAGAAAAGAAAAGAAAAGAAAAGACAATATTTCAGTTGGAAGGAACCTAAAGTGGTCATTTAGTTTTACTGCCTGACTACTTCAGGACTGATCAAAAGTCAAAGCTGGTAATTAGGCTTGTTGCGAGCCAGGATAGCTCTTAATATGGTCAATGGCAAAGAGGCAGGCAGGGCCTTTGTATGGGCTCCATGGAGATGTTTATTCCAGCTGCTCATGGGGATGGCTCTGATGACAAAGACAAAGCATCACAGGAGGGTCCAGGTTTAAGTACAGGGGGCACAGGGGCAGAGAGAGCATCAGGGGCCAATGGTTTGGGGGCAGGGGGCAGTGCACAGGCAGGGTAGGGTATGGGAACCAGTGGGGGAACAGGGAGGGGGGGGCTGAGGAACAAGGAGCTGTGGACCAACTGGGAAGCAGAACTGGGGTACATTAACAAAACAGAACAGGGTATCCTGTGGTAGAAGCCTCTTTCTGTCACTCTGACTTGGGGGATGTCTCTTAAAATCTTTTCCTCCATAGGACCCTCATGGTCCCTTGGTTACTAGGCTCACCAGCCACCACAAATCTCACTGTCCAATCACTTCATTAACACTGATACACTTTGGGCATTGACCACCTCTCCATGAAGCCTATTCCATTTGTTAATGCCCTCTTGGTAAGGAGATGGTTCCAAAGTCTAAACCTTCTCTGGCCCATCTTAGAACCATTTCCACATGTCCTAACACTGGATAGCAGGGAGATCAGCACCTCTCTTTCCACCTCCTCAGGAAGCTGTAGAGAGCAATGTGATCACCCTTCAACCTTCTTTGCAACTGAGTCTACTTATAAGGCTATAAATAGGCATAAATAGGGAAGACCAAAACTAAGGTTAGTTTATAATGTCTTGTTTCTTTCATATGGTTCCTTCTGCCCATTCCTGTCTTGGAGTGATTTTTATGTTGTATGATATATCCTATATCGTCTGCTTTATGCCCAGAAAATGAATTTTATGCCGTTCTGTGCCTGAGAGGGGAGGAAAAAAAAGCCCAGAGGAATTTTTGTTCACAGCAAGGTCAAAATGTGAGGGGAGGCGGCAGTCCTCTCCTGCATTTGCCAGCTTGCCGGTGAGGGTTTTGTCTCTGCTTCTTTTTCTTCGAGGGGAAGAGAGAGAAGAAGTTTTTTTCTTCCTTTTTGGGACTTTGGTTTCTTTTTTTTCTTCTGGACTTGGAGCATCAGAACCTCAGGAGGCCTCACCGGGAGATTTGGTTTCCCTCTACCGGTTTTCTACTGGTATGGGGGGAATTTCCCATGTCGACCCGGCGAGAGGGACCAAAGCTGGAAGGTCTTCTCCAGGTTTTTCTTCCCTCTCCCAAGAGAGAGATTTTATTGTTTAGCATTATTATCCTTTCTTGTTTTTTTCCTTCCCTGTGTGTGTTTTGTTAAATAAATAGTTTCTCCCTCTTCATTTTCCTCCAAGGAAATATTTCTTCTTCCCAAACCTGGTGGGTGGAAGGGTGATTGAAATCCTGCTTTCTATCGGGGGATATTTCTCCCCTGGGTTTTGTCTCAAACCGGGACAATTCCCTAGCAAAGAGAGATTCCTCAAGTTGTTCTGATTACCCTGACTACTTTAAAAACACAATATTTAATTTATATCCAATTTATGTTTTGAATGTAATTTCTTTTAAAACTATTTTAAAGGTCTACTTGCTTCAGAGCTCTTACTGGTTTTATCTATAGTTATGAGTACATTCCTATGCTATTATTGTTTACCATTTCTGTAAGTTTTGTTCTTAGATTCCCTCTCATTTTCTCCCCATAGATGTGAAAAAGGCATAAGATAAGCCATAGTTCTGGGTCTAGCCTTTCTACTGCCAGGGAGGACATGCTAAGATTGACACTTGGATCTTACCTAGATTAGTTTGCTTGATATAAAAATAACTCCTCTTGCTCTGGTGTGGTTTCCACTGTGGGCTGCTGGGTGTATATCTGCTCTGACATGGTTCTTCATTTTCCATAGGGGGACAGTCTTCTTTGTCATGGGCTGCAGATGAACCTCTGCTCCAGCACAGAGAGCACCTCCTCCCCCTCCTTTTTCAGCAGCCTTGGTGTATGCGGGATTGTTTCCATCTAATTTTTTTTCTCACTCCTCTCCCTCACAGCTGTTGTGCAGCATTTTTTTACCTTTTCTTAAGTGTGAGGATTTACCAGCATCACTAATGGTCTAAGCTTTGGACAACAGAGAATCCATTTTGGCCTCTCAGTGGCAACACCTGCAGACCACCCACTACTAAAGCCTTGCCATGTAAGCCCAATATAATGTGGAAGCAATATGCTGGCTTACATGATTGGCAAACTTAGGCTAACTGAATAATTCTGCAGGTTTAAATGAAGTCATGGTGTAGGTGTATGTGAATGTCACAGTGCAGGTGCTGCTTTGGATCCATGTCTGAGATATGACCTTGAAAGGGCAAGGAAGAACTCCATTTTTTTTAATGAAGCTCTACCTAAATTATGTCAGGAAAAGCTGAGAGCATAGGTCTGCAATATGAGCAGAAGACAATGTCTGTGAATGTAAGACAATCTCTTTGCAAATATGATACACCTTGAAAGACACATTTATCTACAGCTCTTAGGAGCTATTCACACATTCAGGGAGTGTAGAAGAGATTTCTTGCCCAGAAAAGACAGAAGCCTAGGATGGAGGTATGTCATCTTCAGTCTTATTACCATGGCTATTGCAAAATATTTGTGTTCTGATTTCTCTATTTGATTTGGCTGCAGTTCCATCTGGTGTTGTTATCCTCAAACTAAATTTTTCATTTCTCTCTGTTACTAACAGTAACTAAAAAACTATAGAGGGTTTTAAGTTAATAAATACATAAATTAATAAAGCCCGAACTTCAAGCAACGCTCTCCAACTCTTCAGTATGATATTTGAAAAAAAAGTTGTGTTTGTAAGAAGGTTGTAAATATAACACTCAAAATAGTAGATGTTATGAATTCTTATAAAGAAACTTTTGACTTCCTCAAATTTCCTGACAGTTAACATGTCCTGATTTTGATTCACAGTGTACAAACAAGAAAAATTTTTCCTGGTTCTAATGAAGAGAATTCTTAGTCTAACATATTCAGGACAAATTTGGATAATTTTAGTTTCCTAGTATTTTTAACTTGTCCTTCTAGAAGCTGATCTATCATGTACAGATTTTCTTCATCATAAATGGTATAGCTAGAATGATAGCAGGCTTGCTTAATTGCTTTCCTTTCCATCTTGACATAGAGTCGCAGAACCATAGAGTATTCTGTGTTGGAAAGGACCCACAAGTATCATCAATTCTAATTCCTGGCCATGGACAGGACAATCCCAAAAATCACTCCATGTGCCTGAGAGCATTGTCCAAATGCTTCTTGAACTCTGACAGGCTGGTGCTGTGACCACTTCCCTGGAAGCCTGACCACTCTCTGGGTGAAGAACCTTTTTCTAATACCCATCCTAAACCTCCTCTGACACAGCTTTCTGCTGTTCCCTTGAGTTTTATTGCTGGTCACTGTACAGGTGAGACAGCTGCCTGCCTTTCTGCTTGTCATCATGGGGAAGCTGAAACTTCTGAAACTGGAAATCTCCTAAAGCAGCAATGATGTGGAAGATTTTCAAGATACCCAATATTGATCCTATGTGTTGTTTCTTTTCATTCTTTCTCCTCCTCTTTTCTGCAGGTTTTTTGTAAATTTTAAAGGTAAAATTGTCTCATCACCTCTTTTCTTGTAATAAATCCTTAATGAAGGTCTGACATGAGGGATCTGCATGTAGGTAAAAATGGAAAACCCACAGAAAAAATAGACTTTAGAGATAAAACTTCTTCATGTACAGCACCATATGTAAGGAATATACAGAAGGCAAATGCTCTGTAATTTCTTGTTTTCCTTTCTTGAGGAAAAACTACAACTGTGTCTGAAAAACTAAAGAGAAATCTGTTACGTAGAAAATCATCCAATAGAAAAACAGACTTCTGAATTTGATAGGGTGCTTTGGTAGTAATGAGAAGAAGGAAACAAGAAAGGAATGCAAAAATGAAGAGAAATGGAAGTAGGGGAACAGTGCAGTCAATGTAAGGTTAAACAGAGAAGAAAATGAGACTGAAGACAATCAGAAAATGGTGAGACTGAGTTACTTTCAGAGGAATTGTGTAACACTGAGAGAGGAGACAGCAGAACATGATGGAGCTCTAAGAGATTATTTTAGACCTGAAAGGTCATGTTTCAGCTGCCAAGAACTTGTTCTCTGTTACTCTGAGCTGTACAATATACTGTTCCATTTCTTGGAGAGAAACCAAAGGATCCCAAATTATCAGCAGCCACCTGATATGCAGTGCTAGAGACGTGAGAAATTCATTAACAATTTCATAACGTGGATGAGAGAAAATATTTTCCAAGTAGTGCTTGCATGATTTTCGGTGACATTTATGCATACCACGTGTGTGCTTTCTTTTTCAACCCTACTGAACTCCAGTAAAGGTGAAAAAAGGGAATCAGTCCAAATAAACAAGAATCCTTCTCAAGCTCTGCGTACCAAACAGAAAATTCTGGAATAACTTCAGCTGTACAATGGTGTGGATGCTTTAATCCAAATGACTTGGTTATTTGATTTGCCCTTATTGAAAATTGCACATTAAAAAAACTCTCGGCATTGCACACTATGCATCTAATGTATGTGCTCCTGAGTATTCTACCCTGTCTACACAATAAATGATGATGGAATATTATCCTGTTTTGGTAATACATTCACAGGCTATGTCTGATCTGTTGGACTTGCACAGTTCAGGAAGCACTTTTCTTCAAACCTCATTGCTACTCCAGCAGTTCTTTCAATGTTGATTGCCCTGAGGGATATAATAAAATTAATTTCTTCACAAATCTCAATGACCACTTCATCAAAATTGGTTTTCCCCTCTCTGCTTGTTAGCTAACTGACTGCCTATATAGCAGCATTCTTTTGGATAACAAACAGCAAAAAAGTCTCAGATGGGTAAGTTGCAACTCCATGGATGGGACAGGGTCCTCTAATATCTTAACAGATGTGCTTTTATTTGATAAGATGATTCTGTACTTACTGGTATATTTCCAGTGCAATTGGCTCCTTCTAAAGTGAAGTTGCATTCTTGGCTACAGAAAGTGATATGCAATGGGATGCTTTGTCAGCTTAAATTCAGGCTGCAGCTACTTTACTCTTGTCCAATAGCTCATGCAATAGTGTTGGCACTGCTAGAATGATATTGAGCTTTTGTTTTCTGTGACCTCAGAACTGATTTTTCCACTGGTTTCTGAGGCATCTGTGAAGCAGCATAACAGAGAAAAAAAACCATGTTCTTAGAAATAGCTGTATTTCTATATTTCAGCAGTAGCCACACAGAAGCTTGATACCTAGACAAACAGTTGCACCTTATTGCATAGTAAGTTTTAGGCAAAGAATTCCATGATGCAAGCATATTTCCTTTTACATCCCAAGACAAGTTTTCCCAAGCCACTCTACCAGCTGGATGATAAAGCAGTGTACTCTCTTTTGTGAAGCTATGAATTCCTGCCTAGTTGTTTCAGATATGATCAGTTATCTGTTTTGCTTGACACTGATACAGAACAGCGCTAACAGACACCTAGGGTGTGACATCGAGCTGCTAATATCAATGAGGTTGCAGGGTAGGCCCTGAAGATCAACTCTTTGCGTTTTATGGAATGGAAAAAGAGGAAGGAGAATGAAGATGTATTTTCAGTGTAAGACATTAATGGATCTAGTTCCCATGCACCTGTACCACAGATGGATAATGCCAGAGAAGTGGCAGGCATGATAAGCAGTGCATCAAACAGGAGTGAGCAGGATCATACCAATAGCTCACTTCCAGGTAAAGCAGAGGGCAAAACTGGATGAAGAGACTAGATGCTCATGCAAATCACATTCAGGGAGGAGCAGAGCACAGTTACTTTCCATTGCCTTAATTTACCACAGATGTGGGTGTTCATTGTCAATGCCTTGAAGAAAACAGCTTGTGTAAACATCTGCACTGGGGGCTACCTTACACTTGAGGTGTCAGCCTCACCGTGTGGCTCTCAAAGACATGAGTGACTGCAGTGTGGGTAGTGGAAAGGAGTAAAATGGATGGGTGCAGATTAAGGTTTCAAAGAAGACAAGATAGTCATCTCAATAGCTGTGTTTCACATCTTTGCCACTTTTGTCACAGCAATACTATCACAACAGACAAATAATAATTTATCTGATATTCTTTTTCAGACTCGAAAATGAACATAATGAGGGACAAAGACCCAAATAAGTCTTAGTAATTTCCTGAATTGCAAGCAACCAGAGCAGGAAGCCGTAGATTAATGCTGGTTAACAGTGATTCTCAGGTGTCACCACAGGACTTAAACACACCAACTATTAAACACTAAATCTGATCCTAAGTCAGCTCAATTCAGAGCCACATGACTGGTTTTGTAAGTGATGTGCCCAACCCAAAAAGACAGGCAGAGTTTTTAGACCGGGCACAGTTGATTCTGAGTGTGACTTCTGAATTTGACCCACATATTGATATTGTAAAGTGTCTCAATTTATCAGCCTGAGTAAGTGATCCCCTGAGGATCTTTGCACTATGAAATACTCTCAGACTTCATAGAATCACAGAATGGGTCAGGTTGGAAGGGACCACTGTGGGTTATCTGTTCTGAACTGCTCAGGCAGTGTTGTCCTAGAGCATTGGGTACAGGATAGCATCCAGAGAGTTCTTGAGTGTCTCCAGTGAGGGAAACTTCAAAACATCTCCAGGAAATCTGTTCCAGTGCACAAAACTGTTCAAGGTTTTTCTAGTGTGTCTCTTCCAGGTCCGCAAGTGAACTTGCTAAGTATTTTGAGCTAGGCAATATCAAAACCAATAAAAACAAAACCAAACCAAAATATAACAGAAAAAAAACCAAAAAATGACCTCAGAGAAACAGTGCTGTGTGATTGAAATATTTACATTTTATGTCCAGATAGTAAAGTGGAGCAGGAAGCCCAAATTTTCACTCAAAAGAGTCTTGGTCTCCTCCCATGGTTATGTTGACATTTTTGCTTCATCATAAGCAGTTTCACTTGTGGTTGTGGTGCATTTGGCAGTCATAATGGTAGGTACAACCTATCACCTATGTTGATTGCACTTTTCTGAAAACCTAAGTAAGTTCAACAGGATACTCCAATACCATTAATCTGATAAAACTTCTGGCCAGTTCTTCATCTACCTAAATTATGTAGTGTCATTTAACTGAAGCAAATGACTCCACAGTAGTCAAGACAATCGTTTCAATGCAATATCTCTCCATAATGAGAAATATTTGAACTCATAAATGTGATAGAAGAAAAATACATGAAAAGATGATTTTGGGGAAAAAGAAAAATACATAAAAAAATGATTTGGGGAAAAAATTCTTTAATAGTCTATCTGAAAATGTCATAAGGCCTTTTTGCCATATTACTGCATTTAACTCAGGTGACAGCAACGATGCCACCAAAAGGAGGCACACCTTTGTATATGTATGTAAATACACATGCAGAGTATATTCAAGGCAAGAAAGAAATCCAGCAAACCTTCCTTTGTTAATTCCAGGCCTTGAGTTTTGTTAAAATGTTAAACAAACAGAATAATTATTTTTCTGCTCTGGAAAAAAACCAGGAGAATGCATCTTTGGAAATGTATTTTATTCTGGTAAGAAGTCAAATGACATAGCACTGGATCTGTCTGACAGTCTCATGTACACTACAGAATCACAGAGCTACAAAATTAGTTAATGTAAGTTAGGCTGCACACCAAACTTGTCATGCTACAGTCCAAATGACGTTATTGACTCAGAGAAGGACTCATTGATAAAGCAATTATTACCAGCAGCCAGATGTGTGATAGCTCATTTTTGGAAATGGACAGATGCCCCAGCATTAACGTCCTGGAGATATCAAACATAAGAAATTCTTTGAATAGAACCAAAATGACAAGCAGCCTTATATCAGAATCTAGTGGATTTGATGTGTAACGTTTCCTTGGAATCATAACAGAATAAACACATGACTAAGAGGCCAAATAAGTACAAATGAATATTTTAAAGGTGACAAATTTGCTATATACAAGTCAGGTTGTCCAGAAACTTAATGCATTCCAATAAAGATTTATTTATTTTTTTAAGGTACCAGGACATAATGTACTCAAAAGTTAGTTGCATAATTTCAGGTACATTCCATTTATTTCCATTCATTACACATCCTTATTAGAAAACTCTGCCATTTGGATATTATACTGCTGTGCAATTCTATAAATCAGCCAGTGAGAGAGGGTGCTGGTCCTTCCTGGTGATAAATACAGTGGCGGGAATCTACTTTGTTTTGTAGCATGTAAGACTGATTAATCCAAAGCTGTTTGCAAACTTCATTTCCTATAGGATACCCCCACCCTTACAATCAGATTAACAAATCAAAGGTACATTCAGACTTGGAGAACAGGTTGCCACTTAAGTATTTCAGATACTTGGGCATTTGGTTAAACTAAGCTTGGATTAACAAGGTCTGACTATTTAAAGGGAGTCATATTTAGAGGTTCTCTGTCTCCACTCATTTTAAATGCTGTGCTCATGGGGTAGTGCCGTCCAGTCTTAAGAGCTTACAGAGCTTTACAGCCTCCCTGCAAGCTTCATGAGCTTAATTGAAGATAAGTATACACAAACTCACCTTCCCAGAAAGACCTCTATTTATGTGAGAGGGGAAAAAAACCCAAACAAATCTCTTTATACAGGGACTAAGCTGCATCTTTCCTGTCATCATTTATACTTATTTTTATAGACCGGAATTTATTAGACTAAACCCCTTAATCATGTGGAATAGATGAAAGTGGAATCATTCAACACTGTCACCTTTTGTTGTCACTTGAGACTCTCCAGGAGGTGATAGAGGCTGATTGAATTATTTGTTAGGAGCAAGTCATGCCAACCAATTTTGCCTCAGTGGAAAGTGGATCTGTGAAGGTCTGAGTTAAAGTCCCTTTCTGCCTTTCTTCTGTAAATTTAAAAATACAAAGACAGAACTTCTCTAGCTAATATTCCCAACAGTGTTCCCTTACCACTTGGAAATGTCTGACTTTGTCACATAGACAGACCAGACTTGCAGTGAAGAAGTGAAGAAATGAGCAGCATCTCATCTCATCTCACATGGAGAACCTGAGTGCACTCACCATTGAGAAAAGGAGGCCATTGGAGGTCATATTCTTTAATGGTGGTGTCATATAAGGATTATTAAACAGTGGTTCGATGACACTACTCCACTGAAGGTTTTTTTGTTGGTTGTTGTGCTGCATTTATCTGGAGTAGAGTTTATTTTCTTTCCAGTGGCTACCATGGGGCTGTGTTTTG
>VZTN01034705.1:79692-101638 GCA_013400515.1 Erpornis zantholeuca | reverse complement strand
GGTGGGGGTGGGTGAGTGTCTGTGTGAGGCTTTGTGGATGTCTGGGATTAAAACACAGCGGTTGTATAGGAGCTGATGCTGGGTAGAGGTGAGAAAATGAAACATGGACATGAAGCAGGAACTGTGGCAAATGTTCCTATGGTATAGTTTTATTAGGGTTGGCTTACATTCAGTCACTCAGCAAGAAAGCCTTGACTTATAGACAGATCTATTGTCATAGGTAACTCTATTGTATATCAAGTCTAAGGAATAGAGACATTTAGCATTATATTTTGTTTAACTGTTTCGGATCACGATAAAGGTTTGATATCCGTCACACAGCAATAAAAATGGATTTTTAGAGCTTCTTTTTCATTTATTTATTTATTTATTTATTTATTTATTTATTTATTTTTATTTACACCTTTAGAAGAATATTGTACTTGTGCAGAAACGTCCAAGCGTCCTAATGAAGACAGGAAAGCTGCAAGTGAGCCACAACTGATGCAAAATTATGAAGCTCCATTTGGAGAGGAAGAATATGCTCACATCAGATGAGAGTGTGGCAGGTGGTTCTTCCCACATGTTCTCTCTCTAACCTATCTGCCTCTGGATAGGGACATTCAAATTGCCATGCATTGGTCAGAAATGAGCTATCCTGTGGCTGTACAACTAGCTGAAATTCAGCACAATCTAGTGTTATTTGCAAGTAATTGCTCCCTAGTCAGTCAATAATTTACATATTGACAGTTCAGGAGAATGTTTGTTATATAAAATGAAGAGTTTCCTTAAAAATATGCTCATGAATTGTTTAATTTGCAGCCCTTACTAATGAAGAAATGAAGGGTCAGGAGGGAAAAGGTGGGGAGAAAAGGTCTCAGGAATATTAGGAAACAATTTCTACAGAAATAAACATAAGTGAATTTAGTCTGCTATAATCTGGAGATGGTCTTTTCATTCTCTGTCCTGCCTTAGTTTAAATAAAGTACAATATGATACCATGTAAGAATAACTGAATATTTATTGATTAGTTTCTTTTATTAAAGTGAAAGTAGCACTTTTGATAGGTTCAATTGAAATTCCAGTTGCTTTTATTTCATTCTCCCAAATATTTTCTCTAAATACATATTTTATGTGTGAAAGTACTTTGCATTTATGAAATTAGAGAAGATTTAGAGATGTCTCAGCAAAAGAAAATGTGAGTGCTAGGAAGGCTGGGTGGCCTATTACTGGTAGGTCATACTGGTTCCCTTCCAAAAATGTTTTCTCTTTTTTGCTTCTGAAGAGATTGAGATGGACTGTCAGAAGGCTAAGTCCTACTACACCTTCCTTTCTAAATTATTCCTGAAATCTTGCCACTTCTATTTAATGGAGAAAGAGCTACAGTGGGATTAAAGGGTATGGTCTGCTTTTAAATAGTACATCCTGCAGTGTCATGCTTTCATTTGTATCAAAGCTCTTTACTGTCACCTGAAATTTAGATTTTGCCTCAAGAAATGAAAATTTTCCAATGTAGTTACCTCTGAACCCAACAGAGTCAAGGAAGGAACGAACAATTAATTTTATTTACTTTGAAGGATCTTTTAAGTCCTTGACTACTGCATGGATGTTTTCTGTAGCATCAGTGTTAGCACTGTTTCCACTCCTCACCATTCATCTGCAGAAGCCCCACGTACCTGACTCACCTGCCCTTGTTTAGTGTGACTTCCGTGGATAACTTTTGCAAGTCACAAAATCTGTTCTGTGACAAGGAGAGTACCAAAGTCTGTGTCTCCTCACAGGATTTGTCTAAATCAGAAAGCTCAGTTTCACTTAGGCTCCTTAATGAAGGTCTGACCTGTAGGGACTGGACTGGACATTCCATGGCTGGACTGACCTCTCCCTGCATGCATTCCCTGTCTTTCCCTCTCACTTATATTTATATAAACAGTCTCAGTGAAGGAACCTACAAATGCAGACACCATCAATTTGGTCTACTTAAAATTCAGTGGCTAATAAAGTACAAAATAGTATGCTGCTCTAGGGGCTTGTTAGCAATGCTCAGGTGTAACACAGGTCTCCCTTCCTTTCTTGGACTCTAAGTTAACAGTTAAATGATGATTAAAAGAAAACAGATGCAAACCAGAGCCAGTTGCAGTTGTTCTGATTAACATTAACAGTTGTTATACAAACAGTTAGTAGGAAAAGGCTACAACATCAGTGCTGTTGGCAGGAGAAGGCACAGTCATGGCCAATCCAATCCAATTTAACCATGTCTCCAGTAGGCAGATGAACAGCAAAAGTGAAAATCAGAATATATCAATACAGTCTTCTTCAAGACACTGGATGCAGAGGAGATCCCAGGAGATGCAGAGGGCACTATGAGGAAGAAAGGAGATGTGGTGAGGACAAAAACCCATAGATTGAGATGAATGGTGTGGAGCTAAAATATGCTAGAGAATTACCATGAGTCCCTCATCATTTGTGTAGTAACATCTGAAACGTCCGTCCCAGAAAAATTTTGAAATTTCAGAATTATTTTCAGCCAGAATAAAAACAAAGAATTGAAATTCTGATGCTTTTAAGAAATCAATTTTTCAGCACCCCTACACACACAATTCTGTTTTAAAAAACATGAATATAAGATTACAGAAGCACTTCATTGTTAGCCTTACCTTTTTTCTACATGAAATATAAAATATTGAAATGAAGTTACAAGACCTTAACGAAATTCTAAAATTTTCATCTCTTTGCATGAATGATTTCAATTCAATTCAATATATTCTACTACAATATGTTGATTTAACTGAGTAATTTTCCAGTGGATTTTTTTTAAACACAAAACAGTGCTATAACTTAATGCTTCCTTAGTTTGGAATTCTCCGAAATGAAATCTCTGATGTTCTTTGAGTTTTCAGTTTGACCCAAATAAATAAAAAGCCTGCAAGACGCAAAGAAAAAAATTATAGTGAGCTTTAATTCTGCTAGACAATTGGCTGTGTCTTAAATGATATATGTTTCTTGTTATCAAAACACAGTGTCTCTTGATTATCTATAGTATCATTTATAGAGTGATGAAGTGATAGTACTTGTTTCTGAAAAACCTGTCTTGTTCTAATTAAGTATTACCTTTGTAGGGCCCTCTTACACACTTTATTTACTGAAGTTTTTAAGGCATAGCATCCTGACATGTAAAATAGTATACATATATATTAAAAAAAGCAACACATATAAAAAGCTCAGAGGCAATGAAAGAATTCTCTTTTCCTGTGGCTTATAACTGAAAAGAAAATGCTGGACTGAAATGTGCTTTGCAATTTTTTTCAGAGAAGCCTCCTGAAATAAACTAGCAAGAACAAAAGGCAGAAATATATTTTACAAAATCAAAGTAAAAAAAAACCCAAACAAAAAAATCAAAAAAGCAGGACAGATCAAGAGCATGCACATTAGGTATATTCTTCAGCTTAGGAAGAGTAACTTTAAGTTCATGTATTAGGTGAAAGTTCTCAAAGCTCATATTGTTATTTTCTCCCAGGGCACTGCTTACTGACAGATTCAACATGCAGACTGCATTTCTGCTGGATTTGATAAAAATACAATTAAAATTTTGTACAAGGGGGTACGCCAAATTGGCCTGCATCCTAGAACCCACTCCAAGCAAAACCTTGAGGAATATATTGTACAAGAAAAGGTCTGTCCCCTGGGATTACCTTCCACTTCCTTTAACCTGATATTTTGCTCATCCTATTATGAGATTCCTCAGAGGGGTGAAACACTAGATTGCCTCATTAAGACTCATCATTTACAAGATGTTGACAAACGTTGGCATTTATCCTGTTGTCATAATAAATGTGAGAAAATGACCACTTGGCAATAAGTGATTCTATGCAATTGCAGGTTGTAAAATACAGGAATAAGGGAGTGGAGGGCTGGGGGGTTGGTCTGTGGATAATGTATTAGTATCACTATGTAGCATCTCTGAACAGTTTCTCCAGGCATTTTAACAAATCCAGGCTAAAATAAATAATAATTGACAGCTTCTTTTTATAGAGTTTTCCACGTGTGCAACCCAAACATTAATTAAGAGAAATGAGAGAATAATTTTAAACACAACATAATAATGAAACAGTTATTATTATCTTACTGGATAACTCATCATGAGTACCCAGCATCCATACTGCCCTTGTTGACAGCCTGAAAATTCTCTGAACTCAGTTTGCCTACAGCTCTCATCTGCCCTGAGGCTGATGACAGCATGGCCTTTCTTAACGAGGGTCATCTTGCCCCCTCAGTGTAATTGGTGTGTGAGGTCATCACAGGAGGAGGTTCCACAACAGAGATTGCTGAGACAGGTTTGGGTGTGAGAGAACAGTTCTCCTGAGTCCATGCACACGTGTTTTGAGAAGTGGAAGATTTCTTCCTTTGGAAACACCAACAATGTGGTCACAAGGTAGTCCTATAGGCAAAAATATATCTTGGAGAGAGAATCACCATCCACAAAAACAGACAAAGATAAATGGGAAGATGTAAATGCCTAAAAATGAATACAGTCCTTATACTTAAAGCTACATTTGGGAGTTCCCTGTTTAGCTGAAGGACCTTGAATCCTGCAAGGACTTCACTCTTCTCAGGTATCTCAGGTTCTGCTTCTGAATATGCATCTCAATTTTGACCATTCTAAGAAAGTTGACATCTCTAACTATTGTTTTCTTGCAGCTAAATCAAAGAGAAGCAACAACTGATTATCTTAATTATAATGGCTTTATTAACAGACACCAACTGTCTCGTGAGATGAAACCAGTGGTACTGCTAACAGTCAGAATCAAAAGTGACAATAACTTGTTTGCCAAGGGTAGTGACTTGCAGGTGGTTGGTAGTTCCATCCTACTTGGCTAATACCCTGCCTGAAACACTGCTGCTGTGGTGGTTGTGGTGACTCTAAAAGAGACAACAAAATTGCCTTGTCATCAGAATTTACAGCCACTGATTTCATAGTATCTAAATTCTAGCTGGGTAATTTAAAAAGTGGAATTTAATTCACTGATTCCTGTTTCTGTCATTGATCATTATTCCTCACTTCATGTTTCTGATTATTTGGTTTGATTTGTATGTATGTGTGAGTTATTTGAAGCATAGAGAAAGTTTAGGCCTGTTGGAAGATTATGGCCTTTGAACCATGTCTTTGGTTGAGTACTGGTGCTCCTACAATACTGAAAAAAGGAAGAATGAAGGAATCCTTACATGTAGTGAACCACATTACACTTTTGAAGTAAATACTTTTCAACACTAGATATATATTGCTAGCCATGTCAAATTTCTGTCGGGCATATGGGACTTTGGCATTTGAGATAAAGGGTCTTACCTTCTCCTCAGCTATAGTTACTCCATGTGTCACAGACTCTCTCAACTTGACTCCTGAATCACTTAGATGATCCCTTTTAACATTCATTGTTGCTCCTTTAGATCTGGAGACATCTTATATATGGTATGATGTTTTCCCAATCATGATACCCTAGAATGCAGGCTTATCATGCTGTCTCCTTGCCTTTGTACCCTTCTATTTTTTTTATAGTACTTTTAATTGAGTCCTGGACTCCCAATCTGCACTCATTAAACACAGAGCACATAAACACTTGTAAAGTAACAATTAAGTCACAGCCAGGTACTGGTGTTTTCCTCCCTGCTGACTTTACCTCTGCTGAATACAATTCATTAACATTTCCATAGCTTTGGTTACCACATATTGGAATTTAAGTCTGCATTTGCTTACTTATTATTGCTTATTGCCTATTCTAAACACTGCTGCTCCTTTTTGTCTGACACAGAGTACTAACTCCATGCACCTGCCTACAAGCAATGGGATCTGAATGCCCCAACCTCAGTGTTTCCTAATGGACTCAAATATTTGCTTATGCTCCAAAAGATTTTTCCTTCCCTTGAGCAAGACTGAATGCACACACAAGGTTCCGTGCAGAAATACATCCAGTATTTACCAATTTCTTCACTGCAGAGCCCAAGTGGAAAATGATCAGCATTATTACTCCAATGAATACAATGGTAAGTCCAGCTGGAAAGCTGGTTGTTGTAGAGTGTTGTGTCCAATGGTGTGCTCATGATGAACAGACCATGGATATGTTTGAGCCCACCTTGTCAAGATGAACTTCTCAATTAGTGTTAGGAATGAAAGTTTGTATCTCTGATGCACTCGCTTACTACTCTTTGAGAGTGACTTTTTAAAGGTACAAGGCTGGATTGTAGCCAGCCTGATGAGGTTCCATACCTGAAACACTATCATGCAGCACAGGTATATATCATGGACTACACAGCTGGGTTTCTGCAAAGATCCACATCAGTGTCTCTGCATTGTCCTCTCCAGACTCATGAAGATGCAAGTCATGGGACAAGATTGTTCATATTTCTACATGGTGTAGCATCTCAGGATATAGGCATACCTAGAGATGCTGGGCACTATAAACATACTGAAATGTTTCACTCTTCTAAAAGAAAGTTTTGCAGAGTAAAGATGGGTGAAAATTTGACTGTGTTTTGTCCTTGAGAAAAATAAAAAACTTGCAATTTATTTTTCACTAATTTTGCATAAGCATCAGTCTCTAAAAGAGAGAGTTTTCTCAGGATGTTTTCTTCTATAGCTGTGTGAAGCTTGCAACTAGTTTCTGTCAGTAGAAGAGCTCCCAGTGAGATAGAGGGTCATATGATAGATAGCAGTCCTCTGTGTCCTACCAACACACCTGAAGCAGATGTTCACAACCATACAGTGCTATATGCCCTGTTTGTGCCTTAGTGCTAATGCACCACAGTCCTCTTTCTCTACACCCTACATCAAGTAACAACCACACACCTCTTTGACTCCCTTTTTGAATTTGTATGCTTGTCTAGCAATCATCTATAAATAAAAGATAATGAACAAAAATGAATTTTACAGAAGCCAATATGGAAAATGAAAATAATAAAAACCAGTTTGCCAACACTAAAAGGAAGTTAATTGACCATCTGGAGGTGTGCGAAAACTTTTGTGAATGTGGTATAAAAATTAAGCAAGATCTTTTTCCTTGAGTTTACTGGTTTGTTAAATAATGCATTTGTCTTTGTTTTTCACCCTGAATTTTTTATATTTATTCATTCAGGGGGAAAACCAGTCCTAATGCCCATGGCACCTGCTTCTAGAGTTCTTCTGGAGAGAGTACATTCATGATACAGTATTCTTGTACACAGTAGCTTGTGCAATTTTCCATATGAGCATATTCATAATAATAACAATGCATACTTCTACTGTAATAATAAATATGAATTAGAACAGAGGTTAAATCTGGTAGGGTATAATTATAAGTTGCCCCGGTGAACTAAATTTCAGAGGGGTTTGGTTCTATGGTTTAGGATAGTCTCCATTAAATATAGGAAAATCCAGTTAATTAATTAGCCCTTAGTGTTAAATGAGTTTTTTAAGCCTGAGAGACAAGGGGAATGTGGGATTTGTGGAGACTTGACAGTGAACATTTAATGATGTTAAACCCAAAGTGACTGTTAATATAGGCTACGGTAGCTGAGAATCAGAAATACCGTCAGAGAGATAAATGCAAATAAAGCACAGAGGTTTAACAGGAAATGAAGAATATTAATTTGCTCTGGATGTTCAGATTGTCTTTGTATTATTTAAATTTTTTTATATTTAAAAATGCCAGTGCCAGGGTCCCTCATTTTCTGGCAATAGAGAAGACACTTACTAAGACAGGAAACGTTATGCAAAAATGTGAGTGAGTTGACTTTTTCTGATCATTTATGTTGTTCTTTACCTGGGTAGTTTTCCACCATGTGGAAAAGCTGCTTGTGAAGAGTTGTCCTTGGGGAAGGGAGGCCTTATACTGTTGTCTTCACATAACTTTCTTCTGGGGCAACCTCAGTGAGGATCAGTCCTGGGCTGTGTCAGAAGCTACCCTAAGGTTTCTCTGCCTGTTGATGCTGTAAACCTGGCAGATAATTTTTCTACTGAGTGGACTTTTAGCTTCCTGGGGGGCCTCATCCTGTTTTCTCCATGTGGACTTCTGTCCATGCATTATGACCTTTTCATTCTGACTCCTGTCCTATCTTACCCCTCCAGCAAGCTTACTAAAAGGCTGTAATGGTACTGGTGTAGCTTGCAGGGCTCTGAGGGCACCAGCAGCCCTTCCTACACCCCTGAGCTCTTTGTACCCTGCCCGGTTCCGTGGGCCCCCTGTTACACCCCAGGGCAGTCAGTGTCACTGCAGTGGGGCTGGTCTACAGCTCCCCACAGCCTTGGCCCTGGCCCCTGATGAGCCAGGTCCTGTCACAGTCCCAAGTCCTGGCCCCTTCCCACTGCTCTGCCTGCCCATCCTGGGCTATGTCTGACCCAAGGTTCCCAGGGTCTGATCCTGACCCCCGGATCACCAGCTGTGAGCTGATGTTTTGGCCTCACCCTTGGATCTGCCTTGGCACCTGGTTTTCCAGCTGGCCCCTGCTGCCCCCAGAAAGAAGTCATTCCCACCCCCAGTGAATATAATCACCTTCCTTTGCTTTTGTTTTATTCACATCTTCCCATTTGTACATATTGCATTACCACAGTCCTATCAGGAGTCATTTATGGCCCAGTACTGTCATACATACAGTATGTATGTATGATGTATTATGCCAGAAATTCATCCTCTTTAATTTTCTGCATCTACAAAGTAGCTGTTTCCATCTTGATAAGTCATAAAAGCAGAGAATCATGGAGTGGCCTGAGTTGGAAGGGACCTTAAAGATCATCTAGTTCCAGCCCTGCCATGTCATTCCAGATTGCCTTCATCTTCAGTGGCAGTGGGTGACAATACTTCATTTACCTGGCCCATATCATCAGCTTACACTGGGACACAAAATGTAGCATTGTGTAGCTGGTACAACAGTGAGTGGGCAGCATGTAGAGGGTCTGAGCTCCTCTGTGCTGCTTCTACCCTCCCTCAGTCCCTTGAGGCTGCGCTACATATGGAGCCTGGAAAACAGCACATGTATTCCCAAAGTGAGAAGTTATGAGTAGCTCCCTGACAGCCACTTCTCCCTATACTGAGTTCAGTCCTTTGTGCTTTTTATTTCCATTTTCCACTTGAACCTTATGCTAATTCTCTGCATCATGGGTAGTAGGGTTTATATTTTTGTTTTATCAATTTGGTGGAGGGACAGTGATCAGGGACCTCTTGAGATGACAGTCTGTCAGATTGTAAATCAAGGAGGATCTCTCCTTTAGCAGCCATAAAGATTAAACAGACTAATGAATCAATGTTTTTGACCATCCACTCTGGGGAGCCTTCACTTAAGTCCCAGCACTGTTGGTCAGGTCAGGAAATGCTCTTTTCTGTCAAATGGTAGGTCTCCCTATGTGATAGTGTGCCTTCATACTCCTTTGTGCAAGCTGTAAAAACCTGACAGAGGCAGATGTCAATCCATACTGTTGTGACACTTCCTTGTTCAATTCCAAAACTTTGTGAGAGATTTCACCATCCAGTAACTGCCAAGAGAGAAGAGGCTGTATTTGTAAATTTTGCAGAAATACGTTTAAAAGTTCATCTTTTTATTTTTCCTATGATTACGAAATATTTTCTGTTGAAGAATTACCTATTTATAACCATCCCCTCTCCACAAAACACCAAAGCATTTTGTTTCTATGATGTTTGTTATCTCAAGGTCACTTTACCTGAATCTTTGTTCAGGTACATCGCTTACCATAAATAATACCACACCTGTAATTTTATTTTTAACAACATATTTCTTTTAAAGCTAAAATCTTTATGGAAGTCCTGAATCTTGTTAAATTTGGCAGCAGTTCTGTGGTACTGAAATGGCCATAAATTACAGCATATGCTCTTTGAAGCAGATGTTCTGTTAAAGTTCACACATTTTGTCCATCTCTCTGACAAGTGAAGCACTGATATTTAAAAGGACCCTCATGCCATTAGAAAACCATAATTTAATGTAGAGAATAAGATATTCTTGCTAATTTATATTACAGTGAAGGAACATACCCTAATAAAATAATATAATTTTTTATAAAGTTGTTTTATGTAAACAATTTGTTAGAGATTTTTTAGCAGAACAAATTTTTTCATGCTAGTTTTTGAATTGAATTATGAGAAACAAAATATTGTGAGCAAGAAATACTCAAAATAGTAAATGTATTTCATTCAACACCTCCTCAGTTATAATTTCTCTAACTTGAGCCAGTAAATGAATAACCTTGTCATCTTTGTTTTGATACTGTTTAAAAACACAGACCTGTAATGCAAGAGATCCAGTGATAAAATAAATGACTGCATTAAAAATCTCACTGCCCAGATGGTCCCATATAGAAGTTCTGATCTGAGTACTCAGTAATTAAAGAGAAGGTGACTGGAATCTAAATTTATCTTCTAATTTTATATCTGACCCTTATCTAGACATGAGGGACATGAACACATTTCATTTTTGAACATAACCCAAAAAAGCACTTAAGCAGGTGCTTAACTATAAACTGATGTTTGACTCTTACTACCATAAGTAAAGATGATTTCCTGAATGTGGACCATGGAGGAATTTTAAGGCTAGGTCCTAATTTTGCCAGATGAGGCAAGCTGATCATGATTTATGAATTTGAACCTATATTTTCGAGCATGACATTAAGTCTTCAGGCATTTTATGTCCACAGAAGCTGACAAATACTTCAAGAAACACTAAAGTTCTTTCATTAACAGAATATTAATTTTCTGCAAGGTAACCCAGGCTTCTTCTACCCTCTTACAGAATTACTATGTTTTTTGGTTGAGGGGAAATTGCAGTCTGCAGAACTTATTATTTTGTTCCATTTACATATATGTGTAAATCCACTTTCAGAGGAAGATAAAATGTTGCTAAACTGAACTTGAATTAGGGAAGCTCAAACACAGTTTATTACATAAGGAAATCTCCGTGTTTTGCTTAAACATCATCTGAAATATAGAATGAACATTAGCCAAACAAACAGGCAAAAAAATCTTAAAACTGATGCATGTTCTTTCATGACAAGCAGCACCTCAGTGCCTGCAGTGGGTAAACAATCTAAAATCAGTAAATTTTAAAGTTTTTTAAGCTTTAATTTATTGCCATGTCATACAGACTTCTAATCAATGATTTGTTTATTGAGAAAAAACTCCATCAACAAGTGAGAAACTCTTAAGTAAACACCAACAAAAAAGTAAAGGGATTCCTCCCTTCTCTGGGCTCATGTTAAACCAAACCTTTCCTTCCTGCCTTCCTGACCACTTTTTCCTGTATTTTTGCTGTGGGTCACATGCAATCCTAGTTCCTTAGATGAGGAAATGTGTGGCCCAGAAGGTTTTGGGTTGTGTGCTTAATGGTTTCTGTCTGCTTCTCTTCACTTGTTTATGGTTTTCCTCTGCATGGGTCAGCCACAGCTGCAACTTCTAAGGTTATCCTCACTCTGAAGAGTGTCCTCACTCACTCTGACACAAGTCACCCAGTGGTAAAGGCTCTCAAGGATGTCCCTGCCCACAGCTGCAGAACCTCAGGAATGCCCCTTCTCTGCTGTGGGCTGTCCATGACTGCAGTCCCTGGAAGGTACTCCTCCATCGTGGAGTGCCTCCTTCCAAGAATGTATCTCCAGCCATGTCCTCAGCAGGCTCTCTCTGCATGACTCCAATCACATGTCCCCAAGGACACCTCCCTGTGTCTTTCATGACCCTCATGGCTGCACCTCTTTCATCAGCATGTCGGGGCTGGGACGTGGGGTGCTCCCTGAAGGGCTGCAGTTTAGCACACCTGAGGGGCTGCTCACATCAGTTTCGGAGGTGACTCAATCTGTCTGTGACTATCACAGGATGGCTCATAGCTGCTTCCCACATGGCACCCTGCAGGTCCCTGATACCCAAACACTGGCCATTATGCCCTAGGCAGTGGGCCTTTCATCAAGATCCTTCTTCTTGGGAGCAGGCTTTGCCTCAGAGATGACAGAACACTGCAAAAACTCATCACCATTGTCTGATGGGACCTACAGGTAAGGGCTCATCCTAGGCAAAATGGAAGCAATTCTGATGTCATAAATTATTCCATACTCAGGAGCACCTTTGAGTCAGGGGAGCCCATCTGCAACACAGTTTACAAACTTCAGTGAACCCTTTTTTTTTGTAGATCAGTTCTAATAGTGGCATGCAGCAGGGATAAAAAGCAGAGGTTTAAAAGAAAAATACAGAATCCAAGAACAGCAGGAAGATATTCAGTGAAACTCCCAATACATAACAAGACCCATTCTGGAAGAACAAACGAAAATACCTAAAAATATTTTTACATATATTCATACTTAAAGAGATTTTTTTTTCTAGTTTGCTAATAATCAACTCATACACAGTTGCTATTCATTCAATTGCCTGTGCAGTAGAATCAGTGGGGCTTTGACTGGCTGTCCCCAAGCTTGCAGAGATAACATACAGCAACTTGACCTCAGAATGTAAAGGGGAGCAAGAAGAAACTCAAAACCTTCAGACTTTTTGCATTTCTATTGTGTAAAAACATAACATTCTGATCTTTGTACTGTCTTCAGTACTTTACTGGTTTTGGTTTTATTCCATATTGTTCTAAACTTCCATTATTTTACACCTGTGTACACATGTACACACAACTCTACTATAAATTTTTATCTGATACTATCCCAGATAAAACACATGAAAGCTGCCACTGTGCATGCTAGTTAACTGAGTACTGATAGACTGAGAAAGGAAGTACACCATGAAAGGGAAGAAAGGGAGTCATAGCCCAGCAAACTGTTCAGAATCATCTTGACACTGATGACTACTGAACTGCTGTCCTCTCCAGGCTGCTCTTGCTCACAGCCTTGGTGGCCATTCAGTCCCTCTGATGAGTCCTTATGACAAGACAAAAATTTCAATGCCTCACAGTACATCTGAAAGTCCAGCTGCAGAGTTTCTGTTTCTCTTGCAGGAGCCTAGCTTCTGTGCAAAAGGGTGAGGAAAAAATCGCTTTTGTGATGGCTATCATAATCCTTAATTCTTTCCATCTTTATGACAAGAGCAAAAGGAACTTGGCTGGACTGTTATTTTCTTTATTAAACCATCAAGAACTTCATCAATCGGCTTTGGGAGGGTCAGAACTGTAGCTCCACTGCTTACAGGTGGCTGGCTCTTCTCACTGAGGTGTATGTCTGATAACCCATCCCAGGGGTTGTGCATGCAACTGCTTTAGCTCTTTAAACAGTGAAAACGCTGTTGCCTTGTGCCAGTGTAGTTTGGGGAGAATATGTAAACAACAGCTGGGGAAAAAAAAATTAAAATAGAAAAAGGAATGTCTATATTAGACTTTCAGACACTGCTAACATCAAAGATAAGTGAACAAGGCAGGGTTTCCTGAAACAAATAATGAGCTGTGGTAAATATAAAAGATCAAACCAAGGATCACAAAACTTTTTTTTATGCCTCCTCTATATCTCATAAAGAATTCTGCTACTTTTGTAAGTACTGCATGAGATTTAACTGTTCAAGATTTAAATTTAGTCTACAGGACAATCTCAAAGTTCTATAGGGAATCAGAGCAGATGAACAAGTGGTTGCTTTTTAGAAAAAGTACATATGCTTAATGCTCTTTTTGTCACCAATGGGTATATGCAGGTTTTAGGAAGTGATGGGAGTGCATTTAACAGCCCTAATGGTGACTAAGACTGCTTCTATATGCACCATTGCAACAGCTGCTGCCTAGCTGGGCTGTTATCCTTGCGGAAGTTCTAGACTGGGGAAAAGGCTTTGCCTCCTTCCAGAGCAGATCAGCTGGGAGAGTATTCCTCTGAAGTTTAACACACATTGAAGCAACAAAGCACTTCCACTCATGTCAAATGACCATAGAGACAAATACTGAAAACTTTTGGGTCATCAAAAGTAGGTAATGAGATTCTGGTCCTATTAAGTCTTGTAGGAATGCTGTAATTTTACTGGAGCCAGGTTTTCACCCCTACACTCTAAAATGAAATCCCAATCAATTTATTCTAGGAAAGTTAACTGTTGATTACATTACTGCATTCATTAATGTCTTTATTAATCTTTCTTTCATAAGATAGGAATCAAATAATTAAATATTACACATTTGTGTTTCAGTGAAATGCAAAGGAAAGGTAAAGGCATGATCTGAAAAGTAAAGATATTTTCAGGTTTAAAGAACCATGTGATCTGTATATCACTGCATGAAGAAAAAAGATAAGGGGCCATATCAAAGATCTGTAATTGGATTAGAAAATGATATAATCATGTGGTGTCTTTATTCTTTAGATTAAGCCATTGTCTACTAGAAATAAGGGGGAAAAAAGAACAGGAATTAAAAGGAGAATAAAAAGGAAAAGAAATATGTCTTCTATTTTTCCTAAAACAAGACAAAACAAACCAAGAAATATTCAGAGACTGGAAGATGGGACAACCTGATACTGGCAAAAGCCACTCACATCTCTCTCTCAAGCTATATTTTGCATTCACTCTTTTTGATATTTTAATTAAGTAGTGACAAACTCTGATTGCTAAACTCCTGCCTCACTTAGAGTAGCACCACGCTAGCTCTATCAGCTGGGATTACTGCTTATTACATTCTATAACTTCTTTCCAGGCCCTGGAGAATAAGAATTACCAAAGCTGCATTGTCATTGTGCATGTGATTAGTATTAATCATGGGCATCTGGGAGAGCTGGAGTCTCCAGGTGAATTTATCTTGTGTTATTTCATATACTTTAAACACATGAGGAGGGAGTCCAGGTGTAGAGCTGAAGATCAGATGGTGGCCTTGCCTTCAGCAGACCATCCTAGAGGATGCCCACCTCTGTACTCCCCCCAGGAACAGCACGGGTGTGTAGTGCCTCGCTCTCCTGACAAACCTGCTCGGGACTGATCAGAAGGAGCTGATGAAAGTTCATGTGAGATCAGAGACAGCAAGAGAGGCTGTGGTCTTCATAAGGGTGGTTTCGGCTGTGCTGTCAGATTGCAGAGGCCTGGGGAGTCAGGATCTTGAAGCTGGGTATAAGCTGAAGGTTGCACATGAAAGAGGAGCTGCTTACAAAGCAGGACAAATGTAGTTGGGAGCTGAGGTAGTAAAGAAGTTATGGATTTGTATTCTTGGTTTGGAGAGTTGTATGGAGGATAGCTAGAGGATGCGACACCTTGCCACATGATTTTGAAGCAAGATCCTAGAAGCGAAACCTTTGCCCTTTTTCTAAGCTCTGCAGGTACATAACATGGGTAACAGAGAAAAACAAATGTAAGCTGGACTGTTCCTGCCAAAGCATATTCTTCAGAGAGCACATCCTCCTGCAGTGAAAGCTGACCCTCCTGGCAATCCTGGAGATGTGGCAATCCTTCTGCATTAACGAGGTGCTGTTAACCAAATACATAAATAAGTTGAAAACTACAAGAACAAAATCTCACTGTTTCCATATGTCTCTTGGCTATGTATGTTTTGTGGTTGTGCTGCTGAAACTTCTGCATATTTTATGAAGTCTGTAAACTATGAGTTAGAAATGAGTGTGACCACATTTCTTGCTGATTTTGACACAATCCATGAAACCACCCAAAAACACAGCCCTGAAAGGATGCATAAGAAAGTTGTTGCTTCTTTCAACTGGTAAGTTCCACATTGCCTCTGTGGGCAGTAGGGGAACATAGTAAAAGAAAGAAAAGTATCCCCCACATGCAAACAAAGACAGGAAAACACACTGGCAAGTTTCTCTCCTCTTACTGAGGCATAACTGTAATCCTTCCAGCAAAGTGATGTTAACTACCAAAGAGGGACAGGAGCTCTCCAGAAACTCAGAGTCTGTCATGGAGAATGTTCATAATAAGAGAAGTAAGCCAACTTGTGCATTTACTTGGATATGACATCACTGACAGCCAATTAGAAAGTTCCACTTGTGTCATTTCATAATAAAGAAAAGACTATTCAGCACTCACTGCATCAAAGAACACATGTCACAGAGATTTGCACAGAAATGGGTTGATTAATTTTTAATGAATTATACCAGGAGAAGCTTCCTTGTATAAATTGCTGTGAGAATAGCAGTGATAACCCATGCTTGAATAAAGAATTTCTGTATGTGTGGATTCTACAGCTACAGAGACACTGAGCAAAACTGAACTAAAAATTGTGCTACTCACCCTAATCTATCCAGTTCATAGCAGCATTAAAAGCAGCGTGGGGTGCACAGTAGTGCAGATTTTAAAGACCATTTTATTCACTGGAAGTGTGCCCTGTAACTAGCAGAATGCTTTCCCACTGTCTTTGTTTTCACTTCAAGAGTGGATGTCACTCTTGAAAACAGGCCTTTGCTGAACATTGCCTGGTCTCAGCACAGCTTTTAAATTCTGTAACGCACCCTACAAGCTTTCACATTTTGTGACTGAATAGCCTTTTCTTTCATGAGATCAGTCAGCTGACACACAGACTAAACAGGGCATCCCTCTGAACCAAAAATGTGCTGTAAAATGTCACTGTTTGTATTTCAAGGTGTGTAAAGTAAAAAAGTGTTTCAATAATGTTGTTAGGAAAACACCAGTTCTACCTGACCCGTGGAAATACAGGTAACTGACCCACTGTGGAGTAAGGTGTGGAGCTCAGGTACTCCTGTCCATGTGTTTATAGACAAGCAGTCTTCAGACTTATAGCAGGCCTTGCACACTAGCCATGGATATTCTTGTCTTTGTGTAGAAGGTGTCAAGAGTTGTACACACAAATACAACTTTCTTAAAATTATCACAAGTGCATCTCTTTGAAAAGTGAACACATCCAGGGTTTGGTGGATTTCCAGCATACATGATTCCTTTCAAGAGTTTGAGACCACCAGATTTCAACATGAAACAAAGGTATTATGAATTCTGAATTAACATGGATTCAAGCTGATTTGATGAAAGGCATGCAGTACTGAATTATAGTAAATTATATTATAATAGTAAATCTATACGTGACCTTGGTTTCTACAAAATCAAAGGTATCAGGGACCATCCTCAGTCCATGCCAAAAGTCCAAAGCCTACTCATGTTATTCTCATCTAATAGTGGTTTAGAATTGGGATCTATACACATGAAATGCAAGGAAAGTGTGAACAACAATTCTTGTGTGCTTTTGATATTGAAATAATCTGGATAAAAAGAGGCTGCTTATAGCTTCCTTATATAGAATCTTATATTAAAGAAAATACATTTCTAAAATAGAGTGAACTGATTTTAAACCAGTTTTGTGCATTTAATATTTAGAGCAAGTGCCTGAAAAGCATTTTCTCTTTTAGTTCCTTGTCATATGTGTTCAGGATTCATTATGTTTCTTGGAGGCAACCAGGTGAATTTCCTCTGAATGTTGTTCGTGCTGATCAAGGAATGCCAACGAATAGTGAATTTTTATTTTAATTGATCTGACTGGAATGAGCTGCCACTCTTCTTTGCATATGAACATATCTCTGTATGGAGATTTTGGTTGCATTTTGTGCTCAGAATAATTTAGGATTAAAGGAAGAATTGTGGGTTCAAATACCAAAAGAGTTTTCTCACTAATATATTTTATTCCTGTATCTAGCACTGCCATAAATCAGAGAGGGGATACCTTAGAGTGGCAACTGTAGAAAACAGAAGGAAAAAAGTCTCATTAAAATTAATGCATAGTAGGATATAGATTAAATTAAAAGCCAACAGGATCTCAATGCATTACAATTGACATTCCTGAACTAGCAGTTTCTGCTACCGCGAGTGAAAAATATCTGCAGTAAGAATTTCGCCTTTTTTATTTTACTACTATTCTTCACATACAGTTTGCTATAGTTTTAAAATAGACAAGCAAAGAAAGGAAGATTTATTTGACCTACCTGTAAGCCTTGAAATATGTATTTAGCACAGCTGTTCTTTTGTGTTTAAACTCATCACAAAAATGCAGCTTTAATGTAACCCACCATTGATCTGCAGTAAGTGGAAACAAAATCTCTCCTTAATTAGTATCATCCAATCACTTTTTTACATTTCTACAGAACACACACTGTGAACTGTTTAATGGACTATTATTTAGAAGAGTGGCAAAGAGCTTGCAAAAAAAAAAAGGCATATAGTGAAAATAAAAACTAGCAGTGTCAATGAAAAATGTGTTGCAAAATAATGGAAAAAAAGATGTTTCATTAAGATGGGCTTCACTGGCATTTTACTGTATAGATGAACACTGCTCCAATTACTGCCAACAATGGGGAAAGAGATAGAGAGATATAGATTCATTACTTTCAACACCCTTAACTGTCTACCACTGAATTCGCTTATCTGTTCCTTTTTCTACAGGACCTGAGTGGAGGGGGGAAGGAATAAACAAAGAACTGAGTAGAGTGAATGTGTCACAAATTACCACAAACACACTGTGACTCAATGCACTTTTCATTTCTCTCCTCATTAACTGTGTCTTGCTCAAAATGAGAGACTGGGTCTAAACATAATCAAGTCCCACAGATAACAATTGACTTGACTGCTGGGGCAGTCATCACCTTCTAGCTACTGGGAAATAAATTTAGAAATAAAATGAGTTAAAATAAAATTCACTCTGCTCTCTTTTCTGTGCTCAGATAATTTGAAGGCCATCAAGGCCTGCAGAAACAATCCATCTCTCTGTGAAAAGGAAAGCAGCCTGTGCCACTACCAATAAGGCATGTCTTTAGTGTTATCAAGAGTAAGTATAATTACACAGTGGAAAGGCCATCAAAGTGTCTTGGGCACTAGTATTTTTTTCCTGAGGTCTTCATCAATAGTGCTGTCGGAATGAAAAGAATAAGTGGGGAGGAAAAGGGAAAAAAATAATATCCTCCAGATTGGTGTGACTGACCTGCAATCTAGTAGAACACATTATAATTTGAGAGCAGTAGGACGATTCAATAAAAATTTTGCTCTCTTCCACTTTAAATCAGGAAGGATTAATTTCAAGAATCTGTGTGGATGCTCTTGCGGTCTTGGTTTTGTCAGTACTGAAAATTTCTTTTCGAAGAGGCTAAAGGACTTCCTGTTGCAGTGTACTTGTACTTGCCAAGGCTCCCTCCTCACTTCTAATAGCAATGCATTTCTGATAGGCAGATTTCTGGCTGGCAAAGGGGAGGTAGGGATATTTGTTTCTGTTGAACGGTCTCCCTAGTCTTGCACTTTTTATTTGGATAAAACAAGAGTGAAGTTCTCTATATTTCTGTCAAGAGGAGACACACCTTGATGTACATGATTTAATGGAATTCTGTTCAGTAAAATACATACACAATATGTCTGACACTGTTTCACAGGGTGGGAATTCAGAGCTAAATGCCTGAGTCTTGGCCTGTGGTGCCTTACTCTGATTAGTAAATGTTGTTCTTCCAAGGAGTACCCCTGAGGGAGGAGTATGCATGAACCAGTCACAGAAAGATCTGGATATATGAGTAGAGCTAATGCAAGTGGCTTGCTAGCTGATTATCTGATAATGAAAATACTTTAAAGAACAGAGAATAACCCCAAACCTAGCTATTAACTTGCTTCTGGCAGTCTTCTGTTTAATAAAAACAATGTTAGTAACTGTGGTATAAGTCCTGAAAATAATCACCAAGTCTGATAACGAGAACCAATCATCTAAACATCAGTGTCCCCAGAATTCATGTTATTCTTGGAACTTTTTTCTTCTGTGGCTACTACATCTGGAAATCACAGTGTCCAAAATGGTGGTAGTTGTTTGCTCTAGGGCAAATTAGATCATTAAAAAGCTTTAACCAGTCAGAGGACATTTAAGTCTGCCTCAGTGGTTTGTTTCTACTATTCACAATATGAATATATTTTCCAAACCTCAATTTTTATTAGATTTATTACAAGAAACAAGATTAATTGGGCTGTACTGCTTTGACAAAATTCTGGTTCTTAAATAATAATTATAGAGTTCCTGGAGTCCAAAAGAACTGAAGTAGAGCAGACCCAGCAAGGTGGCCAAACAAAACAAGTTTAGAGGAGTGAGGATAAAGAAGTATGACTGAGAGAAGGCAAATGTGAAATCTCCCTGATATATATTCCCCTAAATCTTCAAGTTTTTATTGGCTAACTGGCAAAGTAATTTCTTTTTCTTAGGTTTTATTTGGACACCAGTGTTGCCTGGAATTTGGGGGGAAAGGCCTTTTTCCAGAAATCTCTGTGACTAAAGTGTCACTTATGACAGTGAGCCCTGAAGATTAAAGGGTCTGGCCTGCCCAGATCTAGCTGAACTGAGAGTCAACAGCACAGACTGAACCACAAATTCTGTTCCTGAGGAAACTGGGAAGCACAACATTGGGAAATGGTTGAACCCCTGCCTTTATTTAGCCGTTCCATTGTACTGTCTGAAAGGACACAGTAACTGGAACACACTTACAGCATGTCAGCTGTATTCCTTCTGGAATATGTCTTTATTGCTGCCACAGAAGTAGCAGAGATACAATGTCAGGGTAGTGCATAGACACCAAGTTAGTGATAAAGGAGGTGACTTCAGACAGTAGATGAATGAGAGCTGCAGCTGTACAGATCCCACAAAGGCTGTGTTAGTCTGTGTAGTTGCTCTAGTGACTGAGGTATATATCAGTGCATTCTGAGCTTGACTGGCTTCCAGCACATAAAACAAGCAAGCAGGATGAAAGAATTTTATATTTTGTTGCAACAACCCTTCCAAAAAGTAGATTTGTATTTTCTAATCCATTTTTTCTAGTGTGTTGGAAGGCCATTTATGCCACAGAATTTTTGTTCTAGCAAGTAACTGAGACATAAATCCAGTTAATATCAGATGAAACTGGTTCAGACACAACAGAAAGAAACTCCATAAAAATAAGTAAAGTCTATTTTATGTGTAATCATAACCTCTCAACAATAAACTTAATCACCTAAGTGATGAATTCTCTATCTTCTGGAATCAGAAGTCTCTGATTCCCTGCTGGATTAGTGGCCACTAACAGAGTCCTTCCATTTAGTGCTCTATTTGAGATCCAATTAACCAAATAAGCAGTGAAAAGCAGTCCCAAAAATCACATGGCTTCCTGCCACTGTCACAGACAAGCACAATGTTGACACACCTCTGATTTACCTGAGCCGAAGATGAGGCATAGCAGATATCCATGTTGGTGGAGCCCATCTCTTCCAATCATTCCTCTGGAGCAAGCCCTTCTCCCTTTTTATTGCTGGCTAACCTTGCTCCCTTTTTACATGCTGGCTGTAACCTGTAAAGCATGGTAGAGCTGTGTGAGCAATGGCAGGCTTGGCAGCGTTTGATCTATGACCGGACTCTTCGATTTTAAAGGTCCTTTCCAACCTAAATTATCCTATACTCTATGTAACTGATACTCTTTCCAGTATTCATGTGGTTCAAAGTTTTCCTGAAGTTTGGAATATACCAATACTTTAGCTATGTTTGAGATTGTTTATTTACCCAAAGGTCTGCTCTGGGCAGACAAGCAGCAGGAGGGTCTTTTACGATCCATATACATCATTATGTTCCCAAGAATTCAGAAATCACTGAACATGGCTTCCAAACACAGTTAAACAAAAACATAGCTATTTCTTTGAGCTCAGGATTCATAAATATAAATGATCTGTATCATTTGCAGCTTTTCCATGGGAGTATTATTTGGCATAGCTTCGTGCTGTGCCAAATTTTCGGGTTTTTAGATTATTGCTTTTTAGAAAAATCTGGTTTTGGCACACACATACAAACACACAAATTGGAAAGGGAAATATTTACATTTTGAAATTAAACTTGTTCACATCTTCAATGATGATTTATTAAAGAAAAGTATATGGCAAGCCACAGAATGGCGACATGTACCCTGGGTTTTACATTCCCCATATGAAAAAACCACAAAACTCATTTGAAAACAAATAGTACTATAAAGACTTAAAGAAAGAAAATGAAGCATTTGCATGTATAAAATACCTCATACAACACATCTTCATTCTGAAAGACTAAAGAGAACTAAATG